>CM059186.1:9543744-9835459 GCA_030323885.1 Branchipolynoe longqiensis | reverse complement strand
TAATAACGACTAGCCGCCAAAGAAAACCAGGAATACCAATTTAGTTGAACACTATTATTTCTCCATTATTAATGCAACCTCGGGTATTCCCTAAACCGCCATGTTACGGCGTGAAACGTCAAGGCAGGAGCCGCTGTCACTGTCAGAAACGAGTGAGATGTCAACAAAGACAAAACACCGTTTTTCTTTCAATAATTCGCGTATTAAAAGTAAATTAGAAGGTATTACACTCCTTACTAATCCTGGTCACGGCACCAGTTTAACCGTCGGGCTATTCCGCCCCCGCTAAAGGCAAGCCTTCGTGTTAATTTATATAATTATTTCCATGGGAATTTCTCGGGCCGGCCGCGGCCGCTGCTGCCCCTCGTCCCGTCTGCAGGTAGTCCGTGTCTGTCGGTGTACTTCTCGGGCTAAAGTCGGCTAGCCAGAGTATCGCCTAAATACGGAGGTTTGCCTCCGCCCGTAATATGTTTAGTACAAAGCGATTATTTAATCGTGTCCACTACTGGCTGGTCTACTCGCCTTACGGTGTATTTGATATGTTTGAATTGATCCAGAACTAAGCAGAGGCGCTAGTGTCTCTGCTACTGTCACTGACAATCAGCCTACGTTAATGTCTTATTTTAGCCAAGAAGATCTATACGTTAATTCCGTTAATATGTCTGTTCCAATCTCCCCGCAGATGGGCTAAGTAGCTGCGTAAGGCCTAGTTAGGCTCAAGGCCCTTAATTATATATATAAAGTATTCCAATGTTAGATTCGACCATAGCGGTTTACTCCATAGAAAACTGGAGGACAGTAAAGAATGCAAGGAACGTTCCAATTTACTTTTCCAAGAGCTCACGGCTTTGTTTATTCTTAGCCAAACTAACATTCGAGTAACGTACATAGTGTAGAAACATGTTATCAACCCTTCCCCTACAGTTTAATGTGAAACACTTTGGAATTTAGATGAAATAGGCCTAAATCTCGGCTAAAACATCAGAGCGTCATAAAGTACGTCTGATCGGTCTGGCCCCGAACGCCCGACCCCCTTCCGTTGCCAGGCGCGACGCTATTCGCGTCTCCTAGCAACGCTTTACGGCCGAAAACCCCGTCGCCCGTGAATGTTTGGCATTCGCGGTCTGCCATGGCGAGTAGCCCGTATCTCCAAATACGGGTTAATCGGCGCACGCCCGTGAATGCCACCAGCTGGCAGTCTCGCCCACTTCACTAGCAAGGCTTTACAGCAGGGAACCCGGCCCCGCAAATGGTGGCAAATGCGAGCCTGGTGAGTAGCCTGCATTTCAGAATGCGAGCTAATCAGCCCTGCCCGCATTTCCATCGGTCGAGTAGTCTCTCCCACTTCATTTGCTAACAATCAGTAAAACCACTTTTTACCTGTAACTAGCTGCATCCTTTGACCCGAATACCGCGATTAGCCATATTGTGATATCAGTATCTGGTAGCGAATGGGGCCAATAATAACTAATTGTAGGTTGTGAATTGTGCAGAATTGAGGCAATGCTTGATGAATGGTGCCAGCTTGGTGGAGTTCACTTCTTGGTAAATATCAATGAGTCATGCAGGAGTGTTAAAGGGAATTATACAGATAAATGTGCCAGTTTGGTAGAGTTGACGTCTTGGTAAATATCAGTAAGTCAGTTCTCAGGAAATTGTGCAGACTTGAGACAATGCTTGATGAATAGTGCCAGCTTGGTAGAGTTGACCTCTTGATACCTTTAGCCAGTCATCCCAGATTGTCAAAAGGAATTATGTAAACTTAAGGTAATGCCAGATGAATGCTTCAAGTTGGCAGCTAGTCATTCAGGAGGGTCAAAGGGAATTATGCAGTCTTGAGGCAATGCTTGATGAATGGTGCCAGTTTGGTAGAGTTGAGTTCTTGATACCATTAGCTATTCATCCCAGATTGTCAAAGGGAATTATGTAAACATAAGGTAATGCCAGATGATGCTTCAAGTTGGCAGCTAGTCATTCAGGAGTGTCAGAGGGAATTATGCAGTCCTGAGGCAATGCTTGATGAATGGTGCCAGTTTGGTAGAGTTGAGTTCTTGATACCATTATCTATACCCCGTAGGGAACCGAGGTAGAATAGTTCCCTTGCACCCCCTCATGCAGATCGTAAAAGGCAACAAATGGGGTGACTCGTTTGCCGTGAGTCGTGGCTCGTGTCAGTGGAGGAAGAGATCCTGGTGCATGAGGTCTTCACGGAGCTCTGGCTTCCTGTTGACCAATACTGCACTTTGGCCCCGACTTCACCTAGGTGAGAGGTTGGACTGGCCTGGTCCAATCAATCGGCTGGTCTTGCCAAACCCTGGGAGTCATGATGTGAAGAATGTATTTATTTACACAGATATTGTGTTTATTCATATATATATTTAACCGTTCGAGTTTGTCTGATTTCCATATTATTCCAAGGTTTTTCCTGGGCCTGCCACGGGCCGCTGCTGCCTCTCTGTCCCGCTGCCGTTTGACCGCCTTTGTTGGATGAATTCTGGGCTAAGTGCTGACAGCCTGAGTGCTACATATGTTCAGGCTCTACCCCTCCCGTATTTGATATGTATTAATTACTTTCATTGTATACTGGCTCTAACCCTTCGGCATTCTATGTATGTTAATTGATATTATTCCTATGTATATTAATTGATATTGTTCCGATGTACTCCACCGCCGCTGTCATATATAAACACCTGAGATATTACTACTTGTTTTTCATGTTTAAGTTAAGGCTGGGCAGAAGGCCCTTAATACTAGAGATAATAATGAATCTTTAACCGTTCTGCAGTGCTCTCGGCCTAAGGCGAGCCTACATGTTATTTTCCATAATAATTTCCATGTGAATTTCCTGGGCCTGCCGCGGGCCGCTGCCGCCTCTCCTTGACCACCTTCGTCGCTGTGTAACCCGGGCCAAGGGCGGATAGCCAGAGTGCCAAGAGATATGGACTGACCCTCTTCCCGCATTTTATGGACGTATATTAATTATTCCCTTAATGTTCTGGTTCTCCTCCCCGCCATGTAGCTTGTTATGTGATACTTTCAATAGTCTAAACCAAAACAGACAATATATATGTGGTGCCACCGCTGTCACCTATAGACAGCCTAGATAGCTAGATGTTATTATTGTAATTTGTGCTTTTATTAAGAAGGTGGTTACTGTGTTCCTGGTGGGGGGGGGGGGGGGGTTGATCGGCTTCGTACAGCCCGTCGGGCAGAGGGCCCTTAACTACATATAGAATAATCAAATATCAATATCAAGCTGACCATAGCGGTTAATATACTTAAGGACTGGTTTGATTGATTGATTGATTGATTGGTGGTTTCTTTACGCCGTGTCGGCAGCATAGGCCATATTCACGGCGCTTAAGGACTGGAGAATAGTAAAGAATGCAAGGAACGTTCCAATCAGAGCTCACAGCTTTATTCATTTTCCTACTGGTACAATCTAAGTTCTCTAATAACGATCGATACAAATAAATACATCCCCTCCTATTTCATTAATTTAAAACAATTTGGAATTCCGACAATTAAAGCCTAAATCTCGTCTAAAACATCAGAGCGTGTAGAAACACGTCCGATGGGTCTGAACCCTGCCCCACATTTGATGGCCAATGCGGGATCGTCTTGGCGAGCAGCCCACATTTCCAAAGGCGGGTTTGCTCGACCCGAGCCCGCAATGGCCACAGCTCGAGTATAGTCTCGCCGACTTCACAGCCCCCTCAAACAAACAACAGAAACTGATGTTTGTCTAAGAACGGAAAAGTCAGCGCGACTATAACGGGCTGGTTCACGGCTGTAAATGACATTAATCAATCTCGCCACCCGCGCTAGTCCCGTGAATCCTGCCGGCGACCGCGAGGCTTGGCTCCGACTTCTCGTTGTGTTTGACATAAGATCCCCACTGCAATTTGAAACAGAAGGGATTAAAATGAACCCAAAGTCCCTGGTCAACATTTTCAGTTTAACAGTGATTAATGGTTTCATATGTAAAGTTTCAATTGAAATATGGTATTTAGTAATAACAATTATACGTAATACTTTTATTTTACTTTACAATTACTCATTAATGACACCCCGTGGGGAACCGGGGTAGAATAGTTCCCTTGCACCCCCTTGCAGATCATAAAAGGCGACAAATGGGGCGACTCGTTTGCCGTGAGGACCCTATTTGCATCACTAATTATATAATTCAAAACCAGACACAGATAATTCATTTTTATGGGCTAATAAATTTATTACTCAGGCATAATACATTTTTACAGCAGCCTTGTTGTCTACACCTTTGTGAACATATTATATTAGCTGTTTCCAATAATACAATTGGACTATTAGCTATCATTATTCTATCATCAGCAGGTAGTACAACCTGTGTCTTTATCACTTCTATAGGGTCATTACTTATGTGCAGATCATCTATTAGGCAGACTTAGTCGGGTCATTACTTATGTGCAGGTCATCTGCTAGGTAGCAAATAATAGTTCATCATTTCATTACTTGTATGCAGGTCGTGCCAATGATTGTACTATCATATGACATATGATTCATTATGCTACAGAATATTAGCTACTTTATGATTTCACTTGAGACAACTTGACAGAAGACATGAGGCAGCAGCTCGGGCAGATCACGGTCACACGTTCAGCTCGCATCTGGCACACACACACACTCGCCACTCATTTCATTCAGCACTTTTATAACAAGGGGATAGGAGCCATAATCTCTCAGCCAAATTGGGACACGAGAGAGTCGACATGATTTCAGCGCCGCTTGCATGCACTTGCTGAAGATCGTCGCTGTCAGGGGATGCCCTTTGCGAAGCATGAAGGCTGGGGCGCCCTCATGCGTCGCCTTAAGGCTGGTGTACTTGGCCCATGCGTACACTGGGCAGAAGGCGTGGTTCGACCCCGCTGGTATATCGATGCTGTAGCTTGTGAGCCAGTTACCGTCCCCATATTTACTTATGGGTGACTTTAACGGCCACAACCCACTGTGGGGAGGGACCGCTAGGAACCCAAAGGGCAAGAGGATTGAGGACCTTGTGGACGGTCATGCACTGTGTGTATTGAACGATGGTTCATGCACATATCTGCATCCCGCCTACGGAACATACTCTGCCATCGACCTTAGCATTGTTGAACCAGAGCTGGCGCTGGACTTTTCGTGGAGGGTCTGGAACGACCTCTGCGGGAGCGACCACTTCCCAATTATTCTTAATTGTGAAGGGGCGTCTCCCGTAGAGCGAGAGAGGAGCTGGCGGCTGCGTCAAGCCGACTGGCCCTCCTTCCAGACCCTGTGCCGCGGGGAGTTCACTCCAGACATCAGTGACATTGATTCATTCACTGAAATGCTGAGGTGGATCGCAGATAAAACTGTTCCGAAGACTTCTGCAATTCCCAAGCGTCTCACGCCTCCATGGTTGGATGACAGCTGTAGGGGGGCTATTAAGGAACGGAAAAAAAGCTCAGCGTAGATTCCACAGGAGACCGACTGCTGAAAATCTGGCGCTCTTTAGAATTCTGCGGGCTCGCGCTCGCAGAACAATCAAAGAAGCGCGGAGGCTGTGCTGGAGACGATTCGTTTCTGGCATTAACACGGGCACGCCATTGGGCAAAGTCTGGACGATGATCAGAAGAATCAAGCGAAGGGGAGATGATTCTTCTGTAGTCCAGCACTTGAAGCACAATGGCACCTTTCTCACATCACTCAATGAAATAAGCGAAGAATTGGCTCGTGCCTTTGCCGGAAATTCGTCTTTGGCAAGCTGCCTCCCGGGCTTTCTGGCCGTCAAGGAACGCCAAGAGCGTAAGCTCTTGGACTTTTCCTCTGACGGCAGGGAGCACTACAACTCCCCATTCAGTATGGGTGAGTTGAGGTGTTCTCTAGAAAGCTCGCATGATACAGCAGTTGGACCTGATGGAATCCATTATCAATTCCTTAAGCATCTCCCCAAATCTACGCTGAGACTGTTGCTTCAACTCTTTAACAACATCTGGGAGTCGGGTGTCGTCCCCGCCTCTTGGCGGGAGGCAACAGTAATACCGATTCCCAAACCTGGTAAAGACAAGAGTGAAGCTAACAACTACCGTCCTATAGCCCTCACAAGCTGCATCTGTAAAACCATGGAGCGTATGGTAAATAAACGCCTCGTCTGGCTACTGGAGTCAGGGCACCACTTGTCCGACCTCCAATGTGGCTTCAGATGAGGCCGCAGCACCCTCGACCATTTGGTTCGCATGGAGACCTTCATAAGAGATGCCTTCCTTAAGAAGGAGCACGTTGTGGCTGTCTTTTTCGATCTCGAAAAAGCCTATGGCACAACGTGGCAGCATGGCATTATGGAGGATCTCCATGCGATCGGCCTTCGTGGTCACCTGCCAAATTTTATCAAGAATTTTCTGACGCTCAGGCATTTTCGCGTCCGCGTCAAGACTACATATTCTAGTCTGCACTCGCAGGAATTGGGAGTACCCCAAGGCAGCATACTGGCAGTGACTCTTTTTGGAGTCAAGGTCAACGGTATTGCTGCCGCTGTTAAAAGGGGGGGGGGGTCTCCTGTAGTCTTTTCGTGGACGATTTTGTTTTGTATTATAGAGGTACTGGTATGAATGTCATTGAGAGACAGCTTCAATTGTGTATAAATGGGATTCACCGATGGTCAGTTCTGAATGGATTCAGATTTTCCAAGGCCAAGACAGTCTGCATGCACTTCTGCCAGTTGCGCAGAGTGCATGCAGAGCCAGAGCTGACCCTCGATGGGGATCCCATAAAAGTTGTCAAAGAAACCAAATTTTTGGGTCTCACTTTTGACACTAGGCTGTCTTTCGTGCCTCATATCAAGTACCTCAAAACGCGATCCCTGAAAGCGCTAGACGTTCTGAGGGTGTTGTCCAGTTCAGAGTGGGGAGCGGACAGAGATGTTCTGCTCGCCGTGTACCAAACCCTAGTTCGGTCACGGCTAGACTACGGCAGCATAGTATACGGCTCCGCAAGGAAGTCGTATATTGGGCTGCTGGACACGGTGCATCACCAGGGGCTGCGTCTGGCCATTGGCGCCTTTCGCACCTCTCCAGTTCAGAGCCTATACGTCGAAGCCAACGAACCATCACTTGGCACTAGGAGAACCAAACTGGCCATGCAATATGTTGTCAAATTAAAAACAAAGGCATTAAATCCTGCGTACAGTTGTGTTTTTGAGACACACAACGACTCCAAGTATGAAGCCAAGCCAAATTTCATTTGGCCCCTGGGGCTCCGGATGAAACCTCATTTGGAGGCTTTGTACTTCGATCTGGATGTATTACAGGATACCCAGGTCCCAGAACATCCCCCGTGGTCGTTGAGGAAGCCATCGGTTATCCTCCGACTCACGGAACTGAGGAAGTCTGGGACACATCCACTTGAGTATCAACGACTGTACGCAGAGATTCAAGGCCAGTTTGAAGACCACTTCTCCATGTTTACCGATGGTTCCAAAGACCTAAGCCGGGCAGCTGCTGCTGGAGTTTGCCAGGGCAAGAAATTTGGCGTTCGCATGCCCGATCAGAGCTTGATTTTTACGGCGGAAGCCCGAGCACTCCTTCTCGCATTGGAAGTCATTGAACTGTCCAACCACACTGAATATGTAATATACAGCGATTCGTTTTCCTGCCTGCAAGCTGTTGCTGGGCTAAAAACGGACCACCCTTTCGTGGCAAAGGTCATTTACAAAATGAACCAGCTAGCAACAGATGGATATGACATCCATTTGTGTTGGGTGCCTGGCCATGCCGGCATCCAGGGAAACGAACGAGCTGATCGGGCTGCGAAGGAGGCTCTGAACTATGATGTGGAGCCGTGTCTGATACCCCACTCTGATCTGAAACCACTAATAGCCACCCACATCAAATCCAAATGGCAACATGAGTGGGATGAAAGCATTAATAAACTTAAAGAAATTGAACCATCTGTGGGAAAACCACCACATTCTCATGTGGGGGGTCGGCGGGACCAAGTGGTCCTTAGCCGCTGCCGTATTGGCCACTCGTGGCTAACACATGTTTTCCTGCTCAAGGGGGACCCTCCCCCTGAATGTATTGGATGTCAGTCCCCACTGACAGTCAAGCACATTTTATTAAACTGTGTTGATTTTATGGCACTGCGCCAACAATTTTACACTGCAAACAGCATGCATGACCTTTTTACCAAAGTTAAACAAGAAGACATTTTAGCTTTTTTGAGGGCAGCTGGTCTGTATCGCCTCATATAATTCATATAATTCATTAAAACAATTTATATTAATTAATTCTCTCATCTATTTTATTTAATTATATGATTTTGGGCTTTTAAAAATTAATAAGTGTCTATTGACACCTAACTGATTGTATGCTTTTACATTATATGTAAAGGCGATGGTTGAATAAAAAACAAACAATTCTCGCCGTGAATATGGCCTGTGCTGCCGACACGGCGTAAAGAAACCACCAATCAATCAATCAATCAATGCAAAACGTGGGTCATATAATCATGCGGTGACTTTTCACAGAATGTATCATCAACAACAGTATCCACAATTGAATTCAACTGGGATACAGCAATACAGTCATCTGTTTTAACAGCTCGACCAATCGAGCAACGTGATATAACGTCCAACGGTTTAACGTGTAAGCTTAATTTCTTAACATTAGCACAGCTTTTAGTAGTACGTGGAGGCACCACACTACCGTTTGATGTGCCTAGAACGCTCTTGACTACAGAGTGTGGATGCAACGAGCAATCCCTGACGGTGGAACAACAGCCCCCGTCCGTGGTCTTGATACCAGAACACTCAAACACATTTTACTCAGTTGTGTTGACTTTTTGGACCTGCGCCAACAATTCTACACTGCAGACAGTATGCGTGACCTTTTTACTAAAGTAGAACAACAAAACATTTTGGCCTTTTTGAGGGCAGCTGGTCTGTACCGCCTCATATAGTTCATTAAAACAATTTTTATCAATTAATTCTTTCATTTAAGAGACCAGACGGGATGGCCGAATGAGCTGGAGCGTCCGCCTCCCGTGCTGGTAGATCGTGGGGTCGTGGGTTCGGGCCATGGTCGAGTCAAACCAATGACTTGAAAATTGGTGCTTGTCACTTCCTAGCCAGGCGCTCGGCATTACTAGGACAGGGCAAGGACTGGTGTGCTCAGTGTCAGGATAATGTGACTGAGTGGGATACCAGGTCATGGTCCCGGCGGCCTGGTTTCCCAGTGAGACAGCACTATAAAGTCGCCAGGATGCGCACTGTCACAAGTCGGTACCCGTCCTGATATGACCTTAGATGTTGCTAGGACGTAAAACAACAACAAACAAACAAACATCAGGCTTGTGCGTGGTCTTGGTGGACCTGACTTTGATCGTCAGGTGTGTGTTGTGTGCCTCAATGTCCCTACCGAGCAGCATGTGACCGTCACCTCCCGTCACCTCGGAATAGAACAGATTAGACTGTCTTAACAAACAAAGGTAACCTATTAGCAAAGCAGCAATTAACACCAGTCCGTCATCTCCAATCTTTCTGAATTTTAAGAACATCATTTTAATGTGTCTAATTTTTAAGGGATACGCCCTCTTTACATTACTTTCTTTCAACTTATATATTCCAGCTTTAATCAGTGATAGTGCATAGCAATCGATCGCTTCCGTGTTACCATTAAATAGCCTTACCCATGACCTTGCCCCACTCATGTAATTTCTTACAGCACCTTCAGTATTTAATTTATCATTTAAGTGTAAAGTATATAACATTACCGTCTTCATTTTGGGGCGTTTGGGGTTATCTCCAACCTTTTTGCAAAACCCAAGATACTCCCCGAACTGCACCCTTTTATTATGCCAGGTCCCAGTCGATAATCCCGCCGAAAAGTAGACACTTAGCCGTCCCACAAGCGCGCGCTTATCTCCTGCAAGTTGATAAAGGCAACAAACAAAATTATCAACTGGCAGAGAGATCACAACGACAAATCTAAAACATGACCATCATGGGAGACATTAATCTCAGATAGCAACATTTGCCGGCACAAGTCTTCGGCTATAATCCTATATTTATTATCAGTAAACAACCTACTGAGGGCATCCGCCAGCACCAGATCTTTACCTGGTTTGTGTATCACCTGTACCGGACAGGTGAATTCGGCGGCGAACCTCCAAATTTCCAGGGCACAGGCGCACAATACCGGGTCCTTACCTGCGCCAGAGGACAGCACCTGTTGGGAAGCAGCATTATCGGTATTAATGATAATCTGGTATAGATGGGGGTTAACAGGAGATAAGTATTTTAGAGCTACAACCAAATTTATTGCCTCTAATTGCGCAATATGAAAGCCGTTTTTAAGAAAATCAGGGGTGTACCTATTAGCATAAAAATGAGTCAAACTGAATGCACCCCCGCCAAGCATTGAGGAGTCGCATTCGATCACCCACTTTTGAACAGGGACATGTCGAAGTAAAACAAGCCTATTGTGACCTTCTGCGAACCGCAAGAACCACGTAACATCTCTAACCAGGTCCTGCGTGACCAAGACCTTACCACAAAACGGCGTTCCCCTCAGAAAGTCCAAAATTCTATTCATGAAAATACGTGCCGGAATCACACATTTAGAGATAAACTGTAGTCGTCCGACTAGCCGTTGGACGTTCTTCCTAGTAACTAATCAGCCAATGACCCATTTGTGGCACTCCAACAAAATATCCAGTAATTTTTCATCTGGGATGCGGACTATCAATTTATGGGAATCTAACTCATATCCCAGCCAGATCAACTTATGGGTGGGGGGAACACATTTTTTAATGGAAAGCTTTAATCCAAGAACATTAGTTAACCGTAAAATATAAGAATATGCCTGTTGTGCCTTGTCCAAAGAATTTTCCACCCCCACAAAATCGTCTAAGAAACATAGCTTAATGAAACCCATCTTGGCCATCAGGTGGACCACGGCTGCCGTAGTCCGGGTGCAGGCCATGCTGGACGTCCTGCAGCCGAAGGGCGGTGCTATATCAAAATATAATTTTTCTTTCACCTTAATACCGAATAATGGCACACTTAAGGGGCAGGTCCTTAATTGCCTGTACGCCCTCGCTAGGTCAATAGACCACATATAGCAGTCAGGCCCCAACCTGGTCACCTGTTTAGCCAGTGACATAATAGTCAGCAGATTATATTTGTACGGTTCCCCTTGATAAAACCCTTTATTGATACCTGAGTTTACACTACACCCCTTAGGAAAGCTAAGATCAACTATAATTCTGCGTTCATCAGTATCTTTCTTGGGGCGGGTCATAATTGGGCTAACCTGTCCCCACGGACAAAATGGGGGGTGATCGAACGGGCCCAACAGTGCGTTGTGGGACAATTCAGTTGCAACATAGTTGTCTATCCAAAAGAGGTCTTCCTGTGAATGAGCATGGTTAATATCAGTTGAGGTAGGGATACCTTTACCAGTAAAATTTGCCGGCCAGCCGAACTCCAAAAAATCGACCAGATTGACATCTCCATAGTCACCTAACAACCGTCTCCAGTTTTTAATGATTAATCCGGAGGGTACAGGTAGTCTCGCCGACAGGTAATTTGGAAGACCAGTATCTCGTACCTTATTATAAATAAATGCATATTTTTTTTAAAGCGGGTTAGTAATTAAACCATGACTAAATTCCGCCTCAGATAGAGTCGGCCAACATTTCAACACGTGAATCTTGTATCTGAATGGGGAAGTATCGCAGAAAGCTTTTTTACCAGTATACTGAGTAACATTAAAGTCATCTACCATGTCTGGCACATCATAGTCAATCGAATCAACCGTGCATCCCAAGTTCAACCGATTGTTAACAGGACTGGCCACATGAACCGGGGTAACAAAAGCAACAGGTGGCAACAACAACTTAACGGGACAGACCATACCAGTGTCCTTCTCCATATTAGTAACTACACAGGGGGCGGGATCCACCTTGGATCCCCTAGCAATCTCAAAATTACTAATGTCAGTATTCAGTCCATTACAGAGTGGATGGGTGTCATCCGAATCGCTAATAGTAGGCCACCCCCCATCAGAGTCTCTAACAGAAGAAACAGAGCCCTCAGCTTTAACATTAACACCAGAAAAATGCTGAGACCTACTAGACAGCTGACAGGGTTTGGAAGGAGAAATATTAATTATATCAGCGGCTGGGCTGATAACAGGCGACACAGCAGTGCCAGAGTAATTAATTAAGGAGGGAAGGTCAGCTCCACATGGGGCAGCTCGACCACCCAATGCAAGCTCATTGCAGTCAGTGAATGGTGACAGCTCATCAGTCAGCGAATCAGAACGGTGGCGGGAAGGCCAATGAAAGGCATCTGTGTTGCCATGGCAACGACGTGGCCCGCACCCAGGCAGAGGCACACCGTACCAGCTGGAACCGTACGTCGCCTCCTATCCATTCCAACATTCTGAGACTCATACACAAGGGATCTATAGTCATTATTAAACCAATGACATGACTGAACGGACTTACTACGGGGATTAATTGAATAGCCATGGCGCGGATGTTTATGGATGTTAATAAAACGACTTGTGGTGCCCCGCCCCGGTGATTTCCTGAACTTCCAGTACCTCCCCGACCCGACAGGTGGCGTATGCCGTCTTTTATTAAAATTGACTGGAAAAACAGTAGCATTTTTGGAAATTGGGGGGGGGAAGGGCCTTCAAATCACATGCAGATTTTATTACGGTAGGGGAACGATCCGCCACAATCAATTTGACCTCAGAACTAATGGTGGAATGGGGGATGTGAGGCGACAACAGTAACCTAGAAGGCCGATTTGTTTGTTTGTTTGTTGTTTTACGTCCTAGCAACATCTAAGGTCAT
The DNA here is from genome assembly GCA_030323885.1 of Branchipolynoe longqiensis. NCBI lineage: Eukaryota > Metazoa > Annelida > Polychaeta > Phyllodocida > Polynoidae > Branchipolynoe > Branchipolynoe longqiensis. The sequence goes on along the minus strand of CM059186.1, from coordinate 9,822,604 downwards.
ATCAGGACGGGTACCGACTTGTGACAGTGCGCACTCATGGCGACTTTATAGTGCTGTCCCACTGGGAAACCAGGCCGCCGGGACCATGACCTGGTATCCCACTCAGTAACATTATCCTGACACTGAGCACACCAGTCCTTGCCCTATCCTAATAATGCCGAGCGCCTGGCTAGGAAGCGACAAGTATCAATTTTAAAGTCATTGGTTTGACTCGACCGGGACTCGAACCCACGACCCCACGATCTACCAGCACGGGAGACGGACGCTCTAACTCATTCGGCCATCCCGTCTGGTCTAGAAGGCCGACATGACACCGGCGAACCAACCGCACCGACCTGGTTAACGCACTGGCCGCCTGGGAGACTTGAAGTAGGGTGACTGATGGCGCCATCTGTAGACTCGTGGTGGTACTTGTGTAGTCCGACCGGTGGTATACGCGCTTGCTCACAGGAATCCCCAGCGCCCAGCCCACTGCAATTCAAAAACTCGATACACGGTTACCAACGGCGTCACTAGGCAACTCGGATGCACGAGATTTGGAACGGCATTCCGTTTCCTTATGGGCGTGTTTGCGCCTAAGTTTGTACGCGCAATAAGCACAAATATGCAAAAACCGACTTGAGCCTTCCCCATGATCTTCCTCAAAGCCACATGAACCGCCCTTGTTCCAAATGATGCAGGGTCGTGCATCCACACCTTTCCTAAAGTCTGTAAATGAACTCCCACTGACGTGCTTAACCGTCTGTGACTCAATTCGTCTTCCCAAGCCACACACATCCCGCCGTATCTCGACAATTTTCCCCTCATTATCCCAGCCTTCAGGTAGTCGCTTGTCAGGGATCATATTAAAAACTTTTTCGCTATATGTAAGGCAAGTGCTCCAGGAGTAGTTCTGAGCCATATCCAGGATCGACTCTATATGATTATCGATGTGGACGTCTAAACCAGGCGGCACATCACCACGCCTACCCATCCTACGCATAGCCGCCAAGTACTCAAACCACGTCGATTCTCCCTGACCGACTTTCCCCTTCTTTTCGTTTCTTATCACATACTTATGTGGCAACAACTTGAGTTTTCTAGAATGTTTAGCATGCTTTCGTGTTAGTCTAATCAGTTCATTCATCATTGAATCATCACTCCCCTCATCACTATCGTTAAATTGTTCATCGGCAGCTGCCCTTTTTACGGATGTACTATGAGAAGTTGTATGCACTTTACCTTTTGCCGTGTGTTGTGTGCGCCCCGTATTACACGAGATAGTCGTGCGAACCGGTGTACAACCCCCGGTCGTGTGAATAACGGTCGCCAGATCCTCTGTTATGACGTCATCCGCGTAAACATCCGGCATGCTCAGCGGCGGGGCTATAATAGACCCAGCGCCGCCATCTTGGCCGCATTCCAGGCTGTGTAGACGTTCCAGTAACGGTGCCTGTGCTGCGGCTAACTTGGTGTCGAGTAAGTTCGCAATATCCTCTAGCGACAAGCTTTTCCTGTGGGACGTAGACGGCTCCGGGGGTGGAGACCTCCCTTCCAGATCGACCACGTTAAGCCGAGATGATGAACCTTTTCGACCCACCGTATTACATGCAGCAATATCATCACTCGACGCACCCGAATGATCCATGGACTTTAGCAGAGCATGTGAGTACCGTCCCACTACACTCCGTACCCCACGTTGCTTCGGCATCCTCGACACTCTCAATGAAACTAGTAAACTTGCTCAGGTGAACCGTCGACGACGGTGGCCAGGTAAGAACTGGACAAGCCTTGAATCTACTACCGGAAGTTATTTTAGTACGTAGCAACGCGGGCTACGAACGGTATCTATGGTGCTGCTCCTATCAGGCCCGTAGTCAGGGTTTGTGAATTATGCATGTTTCCGGCAACATGGACAATATATAGAGAGTATAATTTATTATACGTATATAAAAGGGGCGGAGCTCTCGCATGATTATCTATAATATTATCACGATTATTCCTCTGTTATTTCTACTACTATTATTGTCCAATCGCTGACTTGCTCGCATTTGCCCCGGTCCTTGCCTACCCCAGCGCCACCACCGGGGGGGTTCTTGGCACTACTTGCCCGGGCAGTCAGTCTCTCCTGCCTTTGAAATTTGGTATGGCTACGCGTAGCAGCACAGCGCCAACTAAGAATGTGAGATCGGTAGGTGGTGTCGACGATATGGAGTCGACTGATTCCAACTTCGCCGAGTTGTCGCTGGAGGAGCGTGAGTCGAGTGCATGCGCGGCTATCGACAGACTCAAGGCCGAGATGCGGGTCATGGCGCTAGAGGACGAACTGGACGATCTACGAGCCGAGCGAGATAGAAGACGAACCAGATGGACGACCGTTAAGGACGACCAACACGACATCGTTCCGGCGAAGACAACCCGTGACGACGCGGACGACCGATTGCAACCACAGGATGAGCGACGGACGCAGCGCCTTTACCGCCGAGTTGGACGAGAGGAACCGACCACGTCGATTCGACCCACGGTCGATCGCGTCGACACTCAAGGGGGTCGAGTAGGAGAAGAAGACGGTCGTCAAGGTCGAGTAGCGACGGGAGTTCATCACGAAGACGACGCAGTAAGTGGTCGTTGAAAAAGTATGGGATGGGGAAGGACGTCAGAAAGATGAACCCCCATGAACTGGTGAAGGCTTCATGCAACTGGTGCCTTGATATTACTTCCCTCACAAAATCGGACTATAGAGCCTTTATCCAACACATCGGCTTCATATCAACGAGAGCTCGTGAAGACCACTACAGGGACGTGGCCCATGTCGACCACGTGCTTGCCATTCGTAAGCTCGGGGAAAGCATCGGGTTCGCGGCATTTTCTAAGGCTCACCAGGATGAAAGCATAGAACACTACGGCCCCCACAATATGAAGATGAAGAGACAAGGCACTAACACATATAGTGCTCGCAGAAGATCACCGGGCAACAACACTAAGAAGGCTTGTTATGCCTGGAATGGCGATGCGGGCTGCCTTAGATCGGACGATGAGTGCCGCTTCGCGCACGCGTGTTCGAGATGTGGCGCTAAGTCGCACAAACGAGCAAAGTGTAAAAATTGACGTGGTCGGACATTCAACAGGTCTAGTCTCCAGACTACAAGACTTCTTCCGGCATCGATTCGGATCCGTTCCCGCTCCTTTCCGGTTAGAACAGTTCATTGGGAAGGAGACTCGAGAATTGACTTGGGAAGGGACTGCCGGAACGGCGATGACCAATTCAACTCGGAGGTCGTTACTGGGGCTAGTCACAATGTTGAATTTCCATATAGGGACGATCATCCTAACAATAGCATTGAATCTAAGACTGTCAACCCTAACCGGACTGAACATCCCGATTTCATCTCTGATAATTGATAATGATTGTATGCCATGCCTTGATCTTTCAGCTGGGGTGGAGATCTGTGACGGTGCGGGGGGGTTGAGGTCATTCGTATTCATGATAGTAGTAATGGCTTGCATTGGGAGCAGCCTGAGGCCGCCAGCAAGGCGGATCGGTTATTTGTAGAGCAGACCGCATCGGGCAGGGTCGTGCATCATATACATTAGCGAAACCGAGGGGGCGCCACCCATGAGATTTCAGGTATCTCGCAGCTGTGTGGACGGGAGCTGCACATGTAGCCACTTGATCGCGGGCAAAACGAGCCAATTGAAGCCTTGCAGGTGGTTCGCTGAAATATGTCTTCGTGGCGATTGGGACCCAGATTGGGTCTATCTGATGATAGGGGTCACTTTTGGGTTTAGGGTGATTAACCCAGGTGTCAAGGTCAGCTATATTCCAGAAAGCCCAGGAGGAAGGCTAATTGGGAGCGTGATATAATTAATAAAAAATTCCTCGAGGAGGAACGTGAGGGCCTAATTTCTAGGGTAGATGCCCCCCCCCCCCTCTCTGCACGCACGAGGCCTTCGTCGTCCCTAAGGACGATGGCGGAGGCCGCGTTGTTATCGACTGCAGTATGCCTTCGAGCGAATCCGTTAACAACTTCACTGATGAAGTCCGGACCAAATTCTCCTATAAAGGCCTCAATGATGTAACGGAGATGCTGGAGAGGGGTGACTATATGGGGACGATAGACATAAAAGACGCCTATCGTGCAGTCCCTATTCACCCTGATGATCGCCAGCGTCAAGGCCTTCGCCATGGCGGTGCTGGCGATGATAACCTCAATTATTTTCTTGACAATCGGTTAAGTATGGGCCTGTCATCGAGCCCCTTTATATTTTCCAAGATATCGGACTTCATCATGAGATGCGGAGTTCGCGAAGGCTTAGCCAGAGTCGTAAACTACCTTGATGACTTCTGTCTTGTCGGTGGGATGCGGTCGGAGGTCCAGGGCGCTCAGAGAACCCTCATCCATATCCTGAGAAGACTGTTTTTTTTTGTTAACTTCAAGAAGGTCAGTGGTGTCGAGACCAAGGTTAGATTCCTTGGCATATTTATAGATTCTGTACGCCTCGAGCTTAGCCTTCCTCCCGATAAATTAGAGAGAACATTGGAGATCCTCCGCAAACTACGCGGGCGCAAGAAGGCCAGTAGAAAGGAGCTTGAGCAGGTGGGGGGGGGCTGCTCGCTCACTGTGCCAAGGTCGTCCGGGGCGGGCGGTCCTTCTCTAGGCGGATCTACGATCTCATGTCTAAACTTAAGCAACCTTTTCATAGAATGAAGCTAGGCAAGGGGGTTAGGGAAGACCTCGACTGGTGGTTGAATTTCGCCAGTAGCTTTAACGGAAGGCCAAGATTCTAGGAAAATTTGCCCCAGTTATGTCCATTTACAGCGACTCTTCCAAGTGGGGCTTCGGTGCCCTGCATGGCAGTGACTGGACTGTCGGCGCATACTCTGACTCGACTGAAGACATCCTGGATGATTATGTCGGTCATCACCACTTCCGTCCTCCGGAGGATGTCTGGACCACCCACATCAACGTGCAGGAGATGTGGGCGGTCTACGCATCCTGCATCCGTTGGAGTGCGAGCTGGGGCAATACCACTGTCATTTTTGTCACCGATAGCTCTGTTGTGCAGGCAGCTCTTAATACTGGCAGACCTAGGAGTGCCGAAATCATGCACTTCTTGCGCAAGATATTTTGGTTCTCTGTTAAATACAACTTTACCTTTAGTTCTGTTTATATACGTAGTGCTGTTAACGTAGTATGTGATGCCTTAAGTAGACTGGGTGACAATGATAGTGCCGCTAGAATCAGGAGTGTCGATGGTGCCAGAATGCTCTGTTGCAGCGACACGTTTGACCGATCGCTCGTCTCTTTCAGGGATGGCAGCCCTGAGAGTCGACCAGCAGCAGTACCAGCATCAGGCATACGCTCAGAACTCAACAATAGCGAGGGCCACGCAGATCAAGAAATATTTAGGATATGCTGAACTTTTCCATTCTTCCAGGTCTCCCATACCATGCTCCGAGGAGCAGGTGGCCCTATATGCCGCCTGGTTGGCGAGGGATCTCAAGTATGTATCGGTCATCAACTACCTCAGTGGCCTAAATTTTTTCCTTAAGCAAAACGGCGAAAGGCCTATAGACTATACCAACTTTGTCCTTTCTTCTACTCTTAAGGGTATACGGAGAGTTAAGGGGGATATACCTAGGCGTGCTATGCCTCTCCTTCCCCATATGCTTCGCAAGATCTTCGCTTTGTTAACCAATAGCCCCGGCCATGTCGCCTGGCGCGCAGCAGTCCTCTGCTCATTCCGAGGGCTGTTGCGTAAGTCCCAGGTCACCTTGTCCTATGCCTCTCTATTGAGATCGGATTTCCAGTTTTATGACTGGGGGCTGATTTTGACTGTTCGGCGCTCCAAGACGATTCAGTTTAACGAGAGGGTCCTCGAGATCCCGATATCTAGGCGTTGTGATACGGACATGTGTGCGGTTTATTGGACGGAGCGGCATTTCAGCCAGATTGCCGCTAACCCATCTCAGGTAGCCTTCCGCATTCCATGCGGCGTCGGGAGTTCCGCCCCTTCCCTTACTCGGCCTATCAGGAGACCCTAAAGATATTTTCGGCCAGGGCGGGGCTCGATGCCGCCTCCCTCTCTTCCCACTCACTCAGGAGGGGGGGTTGCACCTTCCTTTCCATGTGTGGAGCCACCATAGAGGAGCTGAAAGTCCGGGGCGACTGGGCGTCCGAAACTGTCTACTCATATCTTAAGACACCGCTCGGCACAAGGATTGTGAACGACATGAGGGTTGGGGTGGCGCTATGTTTGAGTCAGGCTGGCGTTGGGTTGGGGGGAGACGCTTAGGCGGCTCCTTGGACTATATTTTGCTGCCCTGACGCAAATAAAGTCTCCTACCCATCACCTCCTCTTGTCTCTCTCCTTGCCGTAGCCCAACTTTATAGAGAGTATAATTTATTATACGTATATAAAAGGGGCGGAGCTCTCGCATGATTATCTATAATATTATCACGATTATTCCTCTGTTATTTCTACTACTATTATTGTCCAATCGCTGACTTGCCCGCATTTGCCCCGGTCCTTGCCTACCCCAGCGCCACCACCGGGGGGTTCTTGGCACTACTTGCCCGGGCAGTCAGTCTCTCTCCTGCCTTTGAATTTTTCTTTATTTTTTTCTTACCGGTAGCCTATATTTTGCTGCCCTGACGCAAATAAAGTCTCCTACCCATCACCTCCTCTTGTCTCTCTCCTTGCCGTAGCCCAACTTTATATATATATATATCATATAATAGTTACCTAGAAAATTCTTCACTACTCCTGGAAGGCGGTGGCTAGGGTCAATCTGGTATCGGTTAATGTGATCAACCGTACTGGAGTATATTATCCTTGTATCCCTGGTGTGTATCTGCTGGTTACCGCAGCGTGACACACCCCATTTTTAGGGCTCCGTGGCGGGTGGGGAGCGAGGATAATGAACACTTTCTACATAATATGGATATTAAAAAACCCAAACCCAACAACCCCAACAAAAGAAATTTGGAGTCAGACTCCTCCTCGCAATCTGAGGAAGAAACACAAAAAAACGGCAAAGGATCAAAAGTAATAGAGTCCTGGCCAAGGTTCCTTATCATTGCATCAAGCGATGAAGGGGCCTTGACAAAAGTGTCACCTTTTGCCATTTTCAAAGGGCTTGTCGGCTTGGCAGGCGAGCCAAAATCTGTAAAGAAATTGAGGAACGGATGTTTGTTGGTGGAGGTCTTGACGGAGAGTGACTCTAAGTGTCTTCTCAATTCCAAGACCTTCTGTAACATACCCGTTACCGTGAGTGCGCACAACACCCTTAACTCCTCCAGGGGAGTGATCCGGTCTCGAGACTTTGAGGGAGTGAGTGATGATGAGATTTGTGAAAACTTATCACAGGGCGTTATGGCAGTGAGGAGGATGAGTATTCGAAGGAACAATGACTTCGTTCCGATGGGTACTTTCATCCTTACTTTCGACCGCCCTGCCCTCCAATACCTTAATATTACAGTTGACCCTTATGTCCCAAACCCTTTACGTTGTTTCAAGTGTGAGCGATTCGGGCATGGGCAAAACTCATGCCGGAACAAGCTGACATGTGCTCGTTGTGGTCAGTTTGACCATGACAGCAAGGAATGCAACCTAACCACAACTTGCATCAATTGTAAGGGGGCCCATTTTGCGTACTCTCGGGAGTGCCCACGGTGGAAACTGGAAAAGAGGGTTCAAGAAATTAAGGTTCAAAATAATTTGTCCTTCCCTGAAGCGACTTGACGTGGTTGGCTGGGGGGAAAACCCACTGCCACCACCCAGGTCACAAACAAACAAACAAGCACACAAACCAACAAACAAACTCAATCGACTATGACACAAACGCCTATCGGCAGCAGCAGTCTGTCGATTGAGTTGAGCGCTAGGGTGCCGGCTTCCACCGGCCCCGCTCCCGCTCCTCAATCAATCAATAAAATAAATACTGAAAAGAAAAGGGTAGAAAAGGACCGTTCCTCGGGATGGCTAAAGAAGATCGAACGGCAGCTAGTTCCCACTAGCAATGCCTTCGATCTTTTGGATGAGGACGTGGAAGCCATGGATGTTCCGTCCATGGACCAACCACAACTAAAACGCCCTCCCCCAAAACCCAAGGACAGAGGCCCGAGGACAGATGGTTCGAAAGACCAAGGCCGGGTAGCTGCTGCGGCAGTCTGCCGAGGGAAGAAATTTGGCATACGCTTGCCCGATCAGAGCTCGATTTTCACTGCGGAAGCCCGAGCGCTCCTTCTCGCGTTGGAGTGTATCGAGGTATCCAACCACACTAACTATGTTATATACAGTGATTCGTTCTCCTGCCTCCTGGCTGTTGCTGGACTGAAAACGAATCACCCTATTCTAGCAACGGTCATTTAGAAAATGAACCAACTGGCAACGGATGGGTATGACATCCACCTGTGCTGGGTGCCTGGCCATGCTGGCATACAAGGAAATGAACGAGCTGATCGGGCTGTGAAAAAGGCCCTGAAATGTGATCTTGAACCGTGTCTAATCCCTCACTCTGATCTGAAACAACTAATAGCCACCCACATAAAATCCAAATGGCAGCATGAGTGGGATGAAAACATTAATAAACTTAAAGAAATTGAACCATCTGTGGGAAAACCACCACCGACTCATGCGGGAGGCCGGCGGGACCAAGTGGTCCTTAGCCGCTGCCGTATTGGCCACTCGCGGTTTACACATGCTTTTCTTTTCAAGGGGGACCCTCCCCCTGAATGTATTGGGTGTCAGTCCCGACACATTTTGTTGAGTTGTGTAGATTTCTTGGCCCTGCGCCAACAGTTTTACACTGCAAGCAGCATGCATGACCTTTTCACAAAAGTAAAACAAGAAAACATTTTAGCCTTTTTAAGGGCAGCTGGTCTATATCATCACATATAGTCCCTTAAACAAATTAGATCAATTAGCAACCTTTAACTTCTATCTTAATTCTATTTCCTTTAGCCACAAATTATGCAACTGTGAGCTTTTTAGATCCACAGTGTACTGACACAAAATTGATTCTGTACTTTTGCATTCTGTAAAAGTGGTGGTTGAATAAAAAAACAAACAATTCTCGCCGTGAATATGGCCTATGCTGCCGACACGGCGTAAAGAAACCACCAATCAATCAATCAATATTCTCATAAAGTATGCCCTGCGATGCACAGCGGCACATATATATTTCAAAAGTGTGTTTCTACTATTCAGATAGGGGGTGGTTATATAACATTGCATTTTCTGGAATTATTTTGCTGAATTGCATAGGAGGATATTTGACGAATGTTGAACAACAATGCGCGTCTGCGCATTTTCAGGAGGTATATTATATAGCATCGGTATCAAGTATACATAGAATCTTTAATAGTAAACTAAAACTGTGCCACACATGTTATATATTAACGGTCCTCACCACAGCCACCAGGGGCGCGGTTTGAGACCAGGGGAGGGGGTCGTTCTAATTACCACAGCCGATAAGGCGCTCAGATCAAACGCGACCCAGCTGCTGAAATCACCAGCCCTGGGAGAGCTGGAATGTGGGAAATAGGCGGTTAGGCTTTCGAATGTTTGCGCGGCGATATAGCTGGGATCCCTTTCACTCGTCGCCCGTAGCAAGAATTACTGTAGTGACAACTGGCTCCCATGGGGAACCGGGGTAGAATAGTTCCCTTGCACCCCCTTGCAGATCGTAAAAGGCGACAAATGGGGCGACTTGTTTGCCGTGAGTCGCAACTCGTGTTGGTGGAGGAAGGGATCCTGGTGCTTGAGGACGGTAAGCAGCAATTGCTCTCACCGATCCAAAACTGCACTTTGGCCCCGACTTCACCTAGACGAGTGGTTGGATTGGCCCGGTCCAATCAATCGGCTGGTCACGCCTTGCCCTAGGATAGTAAGCTATTTCGGGAAACAACAATAAATTTAAGCTATTCCTAGAAGGCGGTAGCTAATGGGTCAATCAAGTAATGACTGCAGATTTTTTTTGTTGCCTCATTTTATGAGTATGCAGATTTTATTTGCCTCATTATTTGAGTATACCGTCCTTGTATCCCTGGTGTGCATCTGACGGATACCGCAGCTCTGCACATCCCCTTGTAGGACTCCATGGTGGGTGGGGATCAAGGACGATGAAAAATTAGTAAACAAACATGGCAAACAACTACCTCCCAAAAAAGAAAAGACAGATGGCTGACAACTCGGACTCCGAAAACGACGATCTCATAATGGTTAAAAATTGGCCGCGATTCATTGTGATCGCATTCACTGACTCGGCTGCCAGGCCCTCTTGCTTTGCCATTGATAAGGGCATCAAGGGGATAGCGGGCACCGTCACAAAGGTCATACCAATGAAGTCTGGTGATTTTCTGGTTGAGTGCGCAAAGAAGGCCCAAGCCGACAACCTGCAGCGTGCAAGCACGTTGGCAGGTGTTGGCATAAAGGCCTCTCCTCACCGTACCCTCAACTCTAGTAGAGGAGTAATCCGAACTAGAGATGTAAATGAGGTCGGTGAGGATGAGATCGCACTCGAGCTGAAACCACAAGGTGTACAAAACGTTAGAAGGATAACTATATGGAAAGAAGGTAAGGAAATAAAAACAAATACCTACATCCTCACGTTTAGTACACCAGTGCCGCCCCAGAAACTTAGAGTTGGTTACCTCAGTGTTGGCGTGGATGCTTTTATCCCGAATCCTCTTCGCTGTTTCAAATGCCAAAAGTACGGACACGGAAAGGATAACTGCAAACACGAGGTAACCTGCTACCGATGCGGCCAGACGGGTCATGACAACACTGATTGTCAGAACCAGGCAAAATGTGCCAATTGCCTGGGTCCCCGGCCGTGTCGAAGGATTGTCCTGTTTGGATGAAAGAAAAACAAATCCAGCGGGTTAAAACTGAAAACCGGATAAGCTACCCGGAGGCTCGGAAGCAGGTGGAGGGGCTTACCCCTTCACCACTTGCCAAGAGCTATGCCGTGGTGGCAAAGCCCGTTACCAGGACAATCGAATGCCAGACCGATTTGACACGGCTGTCGGGAGAGAGGCCCATGGCCCGCTCACCGACCCAGAGTCCGAGTGTAAAGCCATCTGGAAAGAAATCTGAAATAAAGTCTGCCTCTGTTCAAACAGAGGTGGCTTCAAGTTCTACACACAAAACAATTGAAAAAGGAAAAAAAAAAGTAACAAAGAAAAGCGCTTTAATGCACGAAAGACCACTATCGGGCCGTATGCCCAAGGGGGCAGCATCCCCCATCCCCACCGGAAATCAGTTTTCTGCGCTGCAGGATATTAATATGGCCGAGGTTCCCCCGAGCCGCAGCCGTAGCGTGTCCCCCAAGGTGAAACTTGTGGGACGTGTGCCTGTCACGCCGCCAATATGACAGGCGCACATATAATACAATGGAACTGCCAAGGTTTTAGAGCAAACTTCAGTGAGGTGTGGTTGCTTTGTGAGAGGCTTGACCCTCTTGCCCTTTGCTTACAAGAAACATATATAAAGGCTACTGATCAGATCTCCCTAAAACACTACAATATGTATCACTGTTGTGCGCCGGATGGGGAACGAGCCACTGGTGGCTCGTCCGTTCTGGTGCGTGAAGACGTGATACATACCCCCATAACCTTAAATACAACTTTTCAAGCAATAGCCATTCGAATTAGTCTGGATAAAACCATTACAATATGCTCCATATATATCCCCCCATACTCCATTTCTTCAACACAAGATTTAGAAACTTTAACGGATCAGCTGCCTTCCCCCTATATTTTAATGGGGGACTTCAATGCACATAACCCCCTGTGGGGTAGTGCAAACACAAACGGCAAGGGATGGGGAGTTGAGAATTTCCTGGGCAATCGCGCTTTGAGCTTTCTGAGATACCTATGTTCATCCTGCGTATGGGACCTGCTCTGCGATAGACCTCACTATTTTGCAACCCGATCTCCTGCTGGACTTCTCATGGAGAGTCTGGAATGACCTTTGTCGAATTGACCATTTCCCTATCGTGATTACGACCAAAGGACCAGCTCGGAACTGGAAGGAACCGAGCTGGCGGCTGAACAAAGCCGACTGGTCACTGTTCCAGTCACTCGCCCGTGAGAGGTTCGCAGGAGTAGCCCGCAATGATCCTGTTGCAATGACAACATTCACAGAGATCTTGGGGTCGATTGCAGAGGAAACCATTCCTAAGGCCTCTGCTTTTCCAAAACATATAACAAATCCTTGGTTTAATGCAACTTGTAAGAAGGCGATCAATGAGCGGAAAAAGGCGCAACGTGCTTTCTTCCGGCGGCCTTCCGCCGAAAACCATGTTCGCTTAAAAATTCTAAGAGGCTCCGAATGAAACCTCATTTGGAGGCCTTAGGCGTGGATTTGAATGTGTTGGAGGATGCCAAAGTCCCAGAACATCCCCCATGGTCATTGAGGAAGCCGTCGGTTATCCTCCGACTCAGGGAACTGAGGAAGTCTGGGACACATCCACTCGAATACCAAGGACTGCATGCAGAGATTCAAGGCCAGTTTGCAGACCACCTCTCCATATACACTGATGGTTCGAAAGACCCAGGCCGGGTAGCTGCTGCAGCAGTCTCCCGAGGGAAGAAATTTGGCGTGCGCTTGCCCGATCAGAGCTCGATTTTCACTGCGGAAGCCCGAGCGCTCCTTCTCGCGTTGGAGTGTATCGAGGTATCCAACCACACTAACTATGTTATATACAGTGATTCGTTCTCCTGCCTCCTGGCTGTTGCTGGACTGAAAACGAATCACCCTATTCTAGCAACGGTCATTTATAAAATGAACCAACTGGCAACGGATGGGTATGACATCCACCTGTGCTGGGTGCCTGGTCATGCCAGCATACAAGGAAACGAACGAGCTGATCGGGCTGCGAAGAAGGCCCTGAAATGTCATCTTGAGCCGTGTCTGATCCCCCACTCTGATCTGAAACCACTAATAGCCACCCACATAAAATCCAAATGGCAGCATGAGTGGGATGAAAACATTAATAAACTTAAAGAAATTGAACCATCTGTGGGAAAACCACCACCGACTCATGCGGGAGGCCGGCGGGACCAATTGGTCCTTAGCCGCTGCCGTATTGGCCACTCGCGGTTTACACATGCTTTTCTTTTCAAGGGGGACCCTCCCCCTGAATGTATTGGGTGTCAGTCCCGACTTACACTCAAACACATTTTGTTGAGTTGTGTAGATTTCTTGGCCCTCCGCCAACTGTTTTACACTGCAACAGCATGCATGACCTTTTCACAAAAGTAAAACAAGAAAACATTTTAGCCTTTTTAAGGGCAGCTGGTCTATATCATCACATATAGTCCCTTAAACAAATTAGATCCATTAGCAACCTTTAACTTCTATCTTAATTCTATTTCCTTTAGCCACAAATTATGCAACTGTGAGCTTTTTAGATCCAGTCTACTGACACAAAATTGATTCTGTGCTTTTGCATTCTGTGAAAGCAATGGTTGAGTAAAAAACAAACACTTCTCGCCGTGAATATGGCCTATGCTGCCGACACGGCGTAAAGAAACCACCAATCAATCAATCAAACTAAGGGCTCGGGCTCGCCAAACTATTAGGGAGGCAGACTCATGCGGGAGGTCGGCGGGACCAAGTGGTCCTTAGCCGCTGCCGTATTGGCCACTCGTCGCTTACACATGCTTTTCTGCTCAAGGGGGAACCTCCCCCTGAATGTATTGGGTGTCAGTCCCCACTGACACTCAAAGACATTTTACTCAGTTGTGTTGACTATTTGGCCCTCTGCCACCAATTCTACACTGCAGACGTTATGCATGACCTTTTTACTAAAGTAAAACAAGAAGAGATTTTGGCCTTTTTGAGGGAAGCTGGTCTGTACCGCCTCATATAGTTCATTAAAACAATTTTTATCAATCAATTCTTTCATTTAAGAGACCAGACGGGATGGCCAAATGAGTTGGAGCGTCCGTCTCCCGTGCTGGTAGATCATGGCATCATGGGTTCGAACCTTGGTCGAGTCAAACCAATGACTTGAAAATTAGTATTGGTCAACAGGAAGCCACAGCTCCCTGAAGAGCTGTGGCTTCCTGTTGAGTGCAGTATTGGTCAACAGGAAGCCACAGCTCTTCAGGGAGCTGTGGCTTCCTGTTGACCAATACTGCACTTTGGCCCCGACTTCACCTAGACGAGGGGTTGGACTGGCCCGGTCCAATCAATCGGCTGGTCACGCCAAGCCCTAGGAGTAGTACTATGAAGAATGTAATTATCTAGGCACTCATATTTATACATATATTTTTATATATACATAAATCCAATTTATTTTCATTTTTCACTACTCCTAGAAGGCGGTGGCTAGGGTCAATCTAGTAATGATCTTCCATTTTGGCAGATTATTGCTTGAGTATATCACCCTTGTATCCTTGGTGTGTAACTGCCGGGTATCCGCAGCTCTGCACACCCCCATTTGGGGCTCCGTGGTGGGTGGGGAGCAAGGGTGACGAATCTCTTTCATAAAATATGGCTTCAAACCAAAAAAAAACTAAAAAGACCGTTGACAGACTCGGATTCGGATCAGGAACCTTCTAGTGAATGGGCTAGATTTGTTGTCCTTGAGGCAACCGATTCATCCCATCCTCTGGGCAAGCTGTCCCCATTTGCCATTGACAAAGGCATTCTGGGGATAGCAGGCATGGTGACTTCAGTAAAGAAACTACGTTCTGGACAGATTCTTGTGGAGTGTGGTAAGAAGGCCCATGCTGATAACCTGCTGCGTTGCAAAACACTGGCAGGTGTCGGCATGAAGGCCTCACCTCACCGATCCCTGAACTCTAGTAAAGGAGTAATCCGTACTAGAGAACTCCAGGGTATCGATGAGGTTGAAATCGCCTCTGAATTAAAACCTCAAGGCGTGTTAAATGTCAGAAGAGTAACTATTAAAAAAGAAGGAAATATTATTCCTACAAACACTTATATTCTGACATTTAATAAACCCACTCCACCTAAGAAGTTGAAAATTGGCTACTTAATCATTGATGTGGATTTGTTTATTCCAAATCCACTCCGATGTTTCCAATGCCAGAAGTATGGTCATGGCAGAGACAACTGCTCCAGTGAGCAGACCTGTCTCCGATGTGGTCAGAAAGGGCACGAAAATACAGACTGCAAAAACACAGTTAAATGTGTTAACTGTCAAGGTGCCCACATGGCCATATCGAAAGATTGTCCTGTGTGGAAAAAAGAAAAAGCTGTACAAAGGGTGAAAACTGAAAACAACATCAGCTACCCAGAGGCTAGGAAATTGGTTGAGGGGTCCATCCCCTCCCGCTCCTATGCCTCTGCGGTCAAACCCTCCACCAGGACAATCGAATGTCAGACCGACTGCACATGGTTGAACTTGGATCAACCAAAGTGCAGTCCTTCTGGTTTCCAGAGCGTGGTTTCTTTAACAAAGACAACCACTGTCCAAACTGATCCGAATCCAAGTGTGTCTAAGAAAGACTATCAAAATTACAAAAAAAACAAAGCCGGCGCCTGACAAGGCTCCGGCACAAAAACAGAGGAGAGTTGCTCCCGATAGGGAGCAGAAGGGATCTATTTCCCTTAAAAATAAATTTTATGTGTTGGATGAAGAAGAGATGGCTGAGGCTGCGCCGAGTCGTGGTCGCAGCGTCTCCCCCAAAGTGAAAATGAGGGGGAGATCACCCGTCAATCCACCACCTTGATGGCGGGTGAATCTCTTCTTCAATGGAACTGCCGAGGTTTTAGAGCAAACTTCAATGAAGTGCGATTGCTTTGTGAGAGGCTTGACCCTCTTGCCCTTTGCTTGCAGGAAACCTATATAAAGGCTACTGATCAGATTTCTTTAAAGCACTACAATATGTATCACTCTTATGCACCGGATGGGGAACGAGCCACTGGTGGCTCGTCCATTCTGGTGCGTGAAGATGTGATACACACCCCCATCACCTTAAATACAACTTTTCAAGCAATAGCCATTCGAATTAGTCTCGATAGAACCATTACAATATGCTCCATATATATCCCCCCTAACTCCATATTCTCAACACAAGATTTAGAAACTTTAGCTGATCAGTTACCTTCCCCCTACATTTTAATGGGGGACTTCAATGCACACAACCCCATGTGGGGTGGTGCAAACACAAACAGCAAGGGCAGGGGAGTTGAGGACTTCCTGAGCAATCGTGCTTTAAGCTTTCTAAATGATGGGTCCCATACTTATGTTCATCCTGGGTATGGGACCTGCTCTGCAATCGACCTCACTATTTTGCAACCGGGTCTCCTGCTGGACTTCTCATGGAGAGTCTGGAACGACCTTTGTGGAAGTGACCATTTCCCTATCGTGATTACGACTAAGGGACCAGCTCGGAACCGGAAGGAACCGAGCTGGCGGCTGAGCAAAGCCGACTGGTCACTGTTCCAGTCACTCGCCCATGAGAGGTTCACGGGAGTAGCCCGCAATGATCCTGTTGCAATGAAAACTTTCACAGAGATATTGGGGTCGATTGCAGAGGAAACCATTCCTAGGACCTCGGCATTTCCAAAACATATAACAAATCCTTGGTTTAATGTAACTTGTAAGAACGCTATCAATGAGCGGAAAAAGGCGCAACGTTTGTTCTTCCGGCGGCCTACCGCTGAGAACCACGTTCGTTTTAAAATTCAAAGGGCTCGGGCTCGCCGAATTATTAGGGAGGCGAGGAGGCTGTGTTGGAGACAATATGTCTCCAGCATAACCACTCACACCCCACTTTCTAAAGTATGGACCATGATCCGGAAAATAAAACAAAAATATGCTGGATCATCGGTCCAACATCTAAAACACAATAATATTCTTTTAACTTCCGTAACTGATATAGCCAACCTTCTTGCCAGTACTTTCTCCCAGAACTCATCTGTGCAAAACTGCCTTCCGGCCTTTGCACAGTTGAAGTTGCGCCTGGAAAGACAACCTATAAATTTCAAATCTAATAACACTGAGCACTACAATAGTTTTTTTCACAATATATGAATTAAAACACGCTTTAAATAGATCGCATGACACTGCAATAGGTCCAGACAAAATACACTACCAATTTTTAAAACACCTCCCACCAGCACCAATAGAACTGCTTCTGCACCTTTTTAATAATATTTGGTGCACGGGAGACATCCCAACCTCCTGGCAAGAGGCTATCATTATTCCCATCCCCAAACCGGGGAAAGACCATAGCGAGCCCGGGAACTACCGCCCGATAGCGCTTACAAGTTGCATTTGTAAAACTTTCGAACGAATGATTAACGATCGCCTCGTCTGGATCCTGGAGTCGGAGCACCATCTGACCGACTTCCAGTGTGGTTTCAGGCGGGGGAGGAAGTACCCTCGACCACTTGGTCCGATTGGAGTCATTCGTTCGAAATGCCTTCATAAACAAAGAACATGTCGTGTCCGTGTTTTTCGACCTCGAAAAGGCATACGACACGACATGGAAGTACGGCATCCTGAAGGATTTGTTCAATATGGGTTTTAGAGGGCGCTTGCCCATTTTCATTTCTAAATTTTTATCAAACCGGAACTTTAGAGTTCGGGTCAATGCTACCCTCTCTGATCCTTTTGATCAGGAGATGGGTGTACCTCAGGGTAGCATTCTATCTGTTAGCCTTTTTGGCATTAAAATTAACAATATAGTCAAATCCATTAAGAGTACTGTGTCCTGCAGTCTCTATGTAGATGACTTTTTAATATGTTATAAAGGTAAAAATATGAACACTATAGAACGGCAACTCCAATTAAATATAAATAGCCTTTCCTCATGGGCAATGGAAAATGGTTTTAGATTCTCCAAATCGAAAACCGTTTGCATGCACTTTTGTCTTTTACAGACTTTGCACCATGAACCTAATTTAACAATTGGAAATGATCCCATAAAAGTAGTCAAAGAGAACAAGTTTTTAGGAGTCATCTTTGACAACAAACTATCTTTTATCCCTCATATTAAGTATTTAAAGTCCAGGTGCCTTAAGGGACTGGACATTTTAAAAGTTCTAGCCCACACACAGTGGGGAGCAGATAGCACTGTTCTGCTCCAATTATATAGAACTTTAATACGTTCAAAATTGGACTATGGCTGTATTGTTTATGGTTCAGCCAGGAAATCATACATATCACAGTTAGACACTATACACCATCAAGGCCTTCGGCTGGCCCTGGGGGCGTTTAGAACCTCGCCCGTCCAGAGCCTTTATGTCGAAGGCCGAGAGCCTTCCCTTAAAAGTAGAAGGCTCAAACTGTCTATGCAATATGCGATAAAATTAAAAGGAAATATTTTAAATCCTGCATATAACTCCATTTTTATGCCACCATATGAACACCTCTATGAATCAAGGCCAACATACATAAAGCCGTTAGGCCTCAGAATAAAGCCTCATATGGAGGCCCTGAGGGCAAATATACATAACATAGCACTCTCACAATATTCAGATGTTCCTCCGTGGCAGCTGAGGAAACCAAACATCATCCTCCAGCTGGCCATGTCGAAGAAATCTCAGACGCACCCACTTTCATATCATGAAAGCTTTATCGATGTGCGAAGCGCTTTTAGCTCCCACCTAGCCGTTTACACGGATGGGTCAAAGACAGACAACAGAGTCTCTGCGGCAGCAATCGTCCACGGACGTGAATTAGGTACGCGTATTCCAGATCAGAGTTCTATCTTTACTGCTGAGGCACGAGCACTCCTACTCGCGTTAGAGTGCATCGAAACCTCAGCCACTCATAAATTCATCATTTTCACTGACTCTTTTTCCTGCCTTCAGGCTTTAAGCAATAGGAAACTGGACCACCCAATACTACTTAAAGTACTCATTAAACTAAACTCTCTTTCAATAGCAAAATTTGACATTCACCTATGTTGGGTGCCTAGTCATGTGGGTATCCCAGGAAATGAGAGAGCAGATCAAGCGGCCACTCGAGCCCTGACTGCTCCTTTGGAACACTGTCATATTCCCCACTCTGATCTGAAACCTACCATTCAAAAATACATTTGGAACCTATGGCAGATGGAATGGGATGAACACCCAGACAACAAACTCCATAGAATTACCCCCTCCGTGAACGGACTGCCGCAGAGTCGCCTGGAAGGGCGACACGACCAGGTTGTTTTAACAAGATGCCATATTGGCCACTCGTGGCTAACACACGTTTTTCTGCTCAAGGGGGAGCCTCCCCCTGAATGTATTGGATGTCAGTCCCCACTGACATTAAAACACATTTTATTAAACTGTGTGGATTTCATGGCCCTGCGCCAACAATTTTACACTGCAAACAACATGCAAGACCTTTTTACTAAAGTAAAACAAGAGAAGATTTTAGCCTTTTTGAGGGCAGCTGGTTTGTACCAACTCATAAGTTTTTAAACAAATTTCATCAGTGAATAATACTATCATTTAGACTTTTATTTAGCTATATGATTGTGAGTTTACAAAATTCATGAGTGTCCATTGACACAAATTGATTGTATGCTTTTACATGTAAAAGCGATGGTTTGAACAAAAACAAACATTTCTCGCCGTGAATATGGCCTATGCTGCCGACACGGCGTAAAGCAACCACCAATCAATCAATCAACTCATGGCTTACACATGCTTTTCTGCTCAAGGGGGAACCTCCCCCTGAATGTATTGGGTGTCAGTACCCATGGGGAACCGGGGTAGAATAGTTCCCTTGCACCCCCTTGCAGTTTGTAAAAGGTGACAAATGGGGCGACTCGTTTGCCGTGAGTCGCAACTCATGTCGGTGGAGGAAGGGATCCTGGTGCTTGAGGACAGTGAGCAGAAATTGCTCTCACCGATCCAAAACTGCACTTTGGCCCCGAGTTCACCTAGACGAGTGGTTGGATTGGCCCGGTCCAATCAATGGGCTGGTCACGCCTTGCCCTAGGATAGTAAGCTATTTCGGAAAACAACAATAAATTAAAGCTATTCCTAGAAGGCGGTGGCTAATGGGTCAATCAAGTAATGACTGCAGATTTTTTTTGTTGCCTCATTTTTTTAGTATACAGATTTTATTTGCCTCATTATTTGAGTATACCGTCCTTGTATTCCTGGTGTGCATCTGACGGATACCACAGCTCTGCACATCCCTTGTAGGACTCTGTGGTGGGTGGGGATCAAGGACGACGAAAAATTAGTAAACAAACATGGCAAACAACTACCCCCCAAAAAAGAAAAGACAGATGGCTGACAACTCGGATTCCGAAAACGACGATCTCATAATGGTTAAAAATTGGCCGCGATTCATTGTGATCGCATTCACTGACTCGGCTGCCAGGCCCTCTTGCTTTGCCATTGATAAGGGCATCAAGGGGATAGCGGGCACCGTCACAAAGGTCATACAAATGAAGTCTGGTGATTTTCTGGTTGAGTGCGCAAAGAAGGCCCAAGCCGACAACCTGCAGCCTGCAAGCACATTGGCAGGTGTTGGCATAAAGGCCTCTCCTCACCGTACCCTCAACTCTAGTAGAGGAGTAATCCGAACCAGAGATCTAAATGAGGTCGGTGAGGATGAGATCGCACTCAAGCTGAAACCACAAGGTGTACAAAACGTTAGAAGGATAACTATACGGAAAGAAGGTAAGGAAATAAAAACAAATACCTACATCCTCACGTTTAGTACACCAGTGCCGCCCCAGAAACTTAGAGTTGGTTACCTCAGTGTTGGTGCGGATGCTTTTGAGAGGTTCGCAGGAGTAGCCCGCAATGATCCTGTTGCAATGACAACATTCACAGAGATCTTGGGGTCGATTGCAGAGGAAACCATTCCTAAGACCTCCGCTTTTCCAAAACATATAACAAATCTTTGGTTTAATGCAACTTGTAAGAACGCGATCAATGAGCGGAAAAAGGCGCAACGTGCTTTCTTCCGGTGGCCTACCGCCGAAAACCACATTCGCTTTAAAATTCTAAACTATTAGGGAGGCGAGGAGGCTGTGTTGGCATAACCACTCGCACCCCACTTTCTAAAGTATGGACCATGACCCGGAAAATAAAACTGAAGGCTGCTGGATCATCAGTCCAACACCTAAAACACAATAACATTCTTTTAACTTCCGTAACCGACATAACCAACCTTCTTGCAACCACATTTTCCCAGAACTCATCTGTACAAAACTGCCTTCCGGCTTTTGCGCAGATGAAGTTGCATATGGAGCAACATCCAATCAATTTCAAATCTAATAACACTGAGCACTACAATAGTTTCTTCACAATAGATGAATTAAAGCACGCTTTAAATAGGTTGCACAACACTGCAATAGGTCCAGATAAAATACACTACCAATTTTTAAAACACCTCCCACCACCAGCAGTTGAACTGCTTCTGCAACATTTAAATAATATCTGGCGCACAG
This sequence comes from Branchipolynoe longqiensis, assembly GCA_030323885.1. Taxonomy (NCBI): domain Eukaryota; kingdom Metazoa; phylum Annelida; class Polychaeta; order Phyllodocida; family Polynoidae; genus Branchipolynoe; species Branchipolynoe longqiensis. Next base: position 9,801,230 of record CM059186.1, on the reverse strand, counting down.
GAGACATCCCAACCTCCTGGCAAGAGGCCATCATTATTCCCATCCCCAAACTAGGGAAAGACCATAGTGAGCCCACGAACTACCGCCCAATAGTGCTTACAAGTTGCATTTGTAAAACTTTCGAACGAATGATTAACGATCGCCTCGTCTGGATCCTGGAGTTGGAGCACCATCTGACAGACTTCCAGTGTGGTTTCAGGCGGGGGAGGAGTTCCCTCGACCACTTGGTCCGATTGGAGTCGTTCGTTCGAAATGCCTTCATAAACAAAGAACATGTTGTGTCCATTTTTTTCGACCTTGAAAAGGTGTACGACACGACATGGAAATATGGCATCCTGAAGGATTTGTTCAATATGGGGTTTCGAGGGTGCTTGCCCATTTTCATTTCTAAATTTGTATCACACCGAAACTTTAAGCAAAAAAACCATACGGTCACCGTACGGCGACCGCAACCCACCGTACGGTCTGGCCGATGCGGCAACTTACGGCCGCAGCAAACACGCCGCAAAGCATTTGTGAGAAGGCTTAATGCGGAACACCAGGCAAGATGGTGACAGGTATAAATTTTGCAAGTCATTATGTTGCCTCTGTAAAGTCGCCGTCTGGCAGCTGTAGCTGTGTAGGCTAGAAAGGAAGAGAGAAAGGAAGAGTATAAAGAGTTAAAGTAGAGTGAGAGCTTGTGCCCTCAGTTTTATTATTATATACTGGTACATGGATCTGATATGGCATACCACCTGACCATGCTCTCCAATCAACAACAAGCATGTGTAGGTCCACCAATGAACAGTAAGCATTCCTGTGTCACCATGGCTACTGTGATCTACCCACCACTGGCATGCCTTGTGGCTGCTTGGCCTGCGCCTGCCTACTGTGTGTGTCTGTGGTGATCCGTGACTAACAGTTGGGGGGGAGGGGGTAGTGAGTGTAGCTCTTGAGCTCCTTCCACAGTAACAATAGTGCCCCTCTCACAATATCTATTTAATACACAATGACTATTGACTACAAGTAAAGAGTCACCAGCAACTACATATATACATTCATGTACCTGGCCCTATGCATCATTTACATTAATAGACCATTTGTACTCCTTTATAGACCATTTCACATTCCCCACCAATGCGTTTTATCAGAATATTTTACACCTGGGTCAGGGTTCAGATCCCATGACCTTCCGTATGGGAAGCGGACCAATGTACTTAGAGATTCAGAAATCTCATTTGCTCTATCATTAATGAAGTTAAGAATTACCCCGCAGTATCTGGGACGCAACTAATGAAAATAATAATAATAATAATAAACAAATATGGATTACAACAATCAGAATTCATCACTCCCTGTATTTATATTCGCATAATGCATTATGCATCAAATATATAAATGTGAGTAAATGACCTGAAACAACGCAATTGCTTTGTATGGTGAAATACATAGGCCTACACATTAATATACCTTGTAATATTTAACCGGTTCAATAATAAATTGATTTTCAAGTCCAAAGAGGAAAGTGAAACTTATTTTACTATTTATATTTTCGCGCCTTTGATGATGATATTGTTGGTTTTGGGGGGCCCCGCAGCCCCTTCTTGGTGCTTTCAGGCGCTAAGCATTAGCTTATTGCTAGGTCCTGTTTGCTGCTGTGGTAAGGCTGTGTAGGCTCTGCTCTCTTCTGCCATGCGCAGAACTGTTCCAGGTTCCCGGAAATGTTTTCTGAGAGATTCAGTCTTACCAGATGGAAATATTACAAAGATAGAATATATATATGAGCCTGTCTCAAAAGGTGATAACTCTTCTTCTTTTTGTCCATTGTTCGGTTTGACACAAAACAGCACAGAAACAGTTACACTGAAAACACAAGGACATTTGCTTCAAATCAATATGTATTCTATTGGGATTATGAAACACCATGTAAAACACAAATCAGTTTATCCTGCAAATGTCAGAGTTGGAAAAAAAGCGATTCAGCTTTTGAAATTGATCTTATGCAAATTGAGAACAATGTTCAAATTGACTGTGTAACATCCGTCCAGAATATCATTTTAGCACACATCCGTAACATCGTTTTAACACATACAACACATTCAGGCAAGATTTGAGTGATTGCAGTTGAGCAAAAAAGAATTGTCTTGCAAGGAAAATGTCGAAAAGAAGGTTGGGTAGATACATGTGGTCACGTTTTCACTTTAGCACATCATTTAAGGATTTGTTTTAAACATTTTGTGGGATAGATTAAATACATGTAGTATTTAGTGCTGGCATACTTAATATACAGCCAATAATCACTATGTGATGTGCTACCCCCAGCCCTCCCAACCACCAAATAAAAAGAAATGTAGGAGTTGAGCGTCCGTCTCCCGTTTTGGTAGGTTGTGGGGGTCGAGTCAAACCCCTGACTAACATTTATACTTGTCACTTCCTAGCCAGGTGCTCAGCATTATTAGGATAGGGCAAGGAGCAGTGGAATGAGGAAGACCAACTGTCTGCGATTGAAATTTCCCCTGCTTAATCAACTAATTGTAAAAATATACGGATTTTCGGTTAAGAATTATATATTGGCAGAGAGCATTATTATTCTTGGATGTCGGAGTGGGACTTAAGTTATGTAAACTAAAAGTAACTAAAATCAATAAAATCCCACTCCCATTGTACATGATGCTGAGTGAGGTAAATTATATGTTATATATTATGAGTGGAGTTGATGGAAATGTACATGATGCTGAATGATGTAAACTATCTGTTATATATGATGTTTGGAGTTAATGAAAAGAGTTCCTTTGCAAGAAACAGTACATGATGGTTGAAATGTTCTCTATGTGTTCATAAAGAATACAAAGGAGGAAAAGAATGATTTTACTATATACAAATCTGTAACTGTTTGCAACATCCTGTCCACCCAAGACCACCGACTGACCCACCTGCCTAATTTGCATATGTATAGAGTACACCACCTGCAGCTGGTTTGAGTGACAACCCCTAATGGGGTGGTCACCCACCCAGTCTGTGGGGGAGTGTCTCATTGGCTGGCTGGGGAATGTCCGGTCACCTGACTCCCTTGGCCTATCCTGACCACACACTAGTCTCAGCTAATGAATTATTCAAGAAGTTTGCTTCAGACACACTGAAGGAAAATCACTCTCATCCTGGCTCTTGAGTGAGACACACCTACTCTAGAGCAGGACCCCAGACACTGTCTGATGCTATCCAAATTCAGATATTCAAATTGAGTGCATCCACAGCCATAGGACTCCTGTCCCATGGGTTGTGGGCACTGTTTCAATATACAGGCTAAAGTGACAATGAGACATAGTGTGGGCAGTATATGAGGAGTACAGGTGTTAGGTCACGTGTAAGGGAGATGACAGGAGTTGCTGCCAATAAAGCACAACTTATTCACTGTTCATCCTTGTGACTAGTTTTCCTTCCTCTTTCCAGACATGGTTACATTGATTAGGCTGATTGCATCACAGGTGAAATGAAGGGGGAGAGTTTTGTAATTACATAGGGTGCTCACAGCGGCAGAGCACTCGTGTTTTTATATAATGATTAACAATGTAATGTGGAAACCAAAGATGTGGTACAGTCTCTAAGAACAACCCATCACATATATAATATATGGGCATGCAAAGGCCTATCTTGGGATTTTCAGGTGATATGCACATGGAATAAGACTCTAGTGGTATAAAAGCGTGATGTAATAAAATGCTCAGAAACATTGTTTAATTTAATAAACAAATATATTTGTAATCTCAGGTGTTACACATGTGTACCAGCATATATATGGAAGCTAGACGCCTGCCTTAATGCAGAATGATGAATATATAGAGATACGCTTATTTATCATTATGTATATACATTTTTTTTATTTTTTTTATTGAGGCTGTATTTATACTGTCCATAGCATGTAAGCCCGGGTACCCAGGCTTGTTTTCAATGCTGGCCAGCTGTAGTTTTGGTGTTATCTTACCAATTAGTAGCTGCTGATAAGTTTTTTGATTGTCTGCATTTCAGTAGCAGATAGATAGTCTGTTGGTATGTTTCATTGTATTTTTGTTCTATTCTTATTACTATGTTAGTTGTTTTCTTAAGGTTCTATGTTAGTGTTTTGGGGTTTTCTTGGGAAGAGTTTCCCGCTTTTTCTACATAATAGATGGTTGAGTTATGTTTGTTGAATTTGATTTGATTCATATTGTTGTTGGATATGTTATCTGGCTTTTATATTTCGGGTTGTCTCGCCCTGGGCTGTCCAGTTGGTGGGCCGTGACATATCACCTGCCCCCTTGTGGTGCAGTTCAGTTGGGGTTTCCAGTTTTTATTTTGCACAGATATTTTTTGTATGTTTTTAGGTCAGGGATTTGTCTTTCTTTCAACATTATCCTGATACTGAGTTAACCAGTCCTTTTCCTATACCAGTAATGCTGAGTGCCTGAGTAGGTAGTGATAAGTATCAATTTCGTAAGTCATCGGTTTGACTCGGCCGGGTTTCGAACTCCCGACCTTCCACAGGGAAGCCTGCGGTCTTACCAATTAGCGTCCGGTGTCAATCGCAACATGAACAAAATATAGGGACAAGGCGAAACTAGACCTGTTTGGCTTTGAACCTGTGACAACAAATGCGCTTATTGAAATGGAGCCGGTATTGCTTTGAGGTATCAGTTTACTTGTCTTTGCCTTTGGGCTGTTATTATCTAGGTTTTTGTGAGAATTGTTGGCTGCTTTGTGTTGCTTAATACGTGTGTGCCGAGTCCATGTACACTGGTCCCTGGCGATTAATTGTAGCTGCTACTGGGGGTGCTTTCACAATGTAATATAACTGGAAGCCCGGCCGTCAGAGCCCCAGATATACCACTTACTCTTCCCAGGTGCGTTTTGACAACCGTCTGTCAGTTCACACCTGATGCCCCTCTCCAACAAACTCATCTGTAATATATCTACTGTATCTCTCATAAGGCAGAAAGGGAAGACAAGTCACGCAAGATTGACAGTGAAGAAGTTCTGTTTATTGGCATCAACTCCTGTTCATCTACTAGTGACCTATCACCCTGCACTCATTACTCTCTTTAGTATGTATATGAATCAGTGCCTACAGCCCATTGAACCGGAGTCCCATGGTTGTTGCACACAGGTCAGTTTGTATATGAAAGGTGGAGCATCAGACCCAGAGTGTCTGGGTTCCTGCCCAAAAGAAGAGTGTGTCTAACTCAAGAGTCAGGAGTAGAGTGTTCACTTCAAGAGTCCATCCAGAAGTCTCCCTCCAGAGTGTCTGGAGAAGTGTATCTAGAATAATCTATATCAGAATGAGGCTATTGTGGTCAGGTGGGGCAAAGTGGCGCAGGTGACTGGGCCTCCCACAGCCAGCCAATCAGACACCCTCCACAGCCTGGGAGGCGACGCCCCCCATATGGGCAGCTGTCACTCAACCCCAGCTGTAGGTGGTGTCCATAATGTATGCAGAATGGCTGGTGTGCTTGCCCATCGGCCCTGTGGTAACAGCTAGTTGCAGACAGTTACAATAAATATATATATTAAAAATGTCCTTCTCCACTTGCACCCTTACTGGTACATAGAGGGAACATTTCACCAAACATTAACTGTCTTTTATATAGGAACATCTCGTCATAATCTTGGGGACTATGTATTAACATATATTTCACATAGCCTAATATGTCACACAGCGAGTGGTGCACCCATTGCTTTTCTATTACATAACCTTGGTCCCCACTCCGTCACCTGAGGATTATAATTTTTACAAGCGGCTGTGGGCTGAATGACTCTCACAGTTCTATGCCTCACTAGATGTCCTGTATTTTTCAACTTGCATGTGGAAGGTTGGGAGTTTGGTTCCCAGTCGAGTCAAACGAATGACTTACACAATTGATACTTATAAATTATCAAATTTATACTTGTTGCTTCCTAGCCATGCGCTCGATATTATTAGGATAGGGCAAGGATTGATTGGGCTCAGTTTCAGGATCACCTGATTGAGTGAGATATCAGGTCATGGTGCTGCCGGTCTGGTCTCCCAGTGGGGCAGCATTAGAAAGTTGCCATGAGTGCACACAGCCACAAGTCGGTACCCATCATGATATGACCTTACATATTGGATGTAAAACTCCAACAACCAACAAACCATACTATAGTTAACTCACAACTAACTGCCGTCATCACATTTGCCATCCACTCGCTATTTGACAGCCAATTCTTGCCACCCAATACTTTCCTGACTGGGACTTTGGACTTATATATGTTATATCATCCAGGGATGAGACATTTCCGATTTTCGGTGGATTTCCGATTGTTTTCAGTCTGGCAACATTTTTGATGTAGGTGTAAATTTGAGGAGAAATAAAATGTATGGGGTTCCATTTCATGTAGTACTCTTCAAGCATACGTTTTGCACAATGCATATGACCAGGTCTGCCTCGAGAGCATTCTGCTGTCATTAATGGGACTGTATTACTATTATGGCCCGCCTCACCGTCAATTTTCGATTTTTTCCTCCCACACCACTATCATCCCTGATCATCGCGCCACACATTATTTAGGTCTATTTGTACATGTTACGTGGAGTAAAATCACTTAGAATATATTTGCTTCAATACAGTAAATTAGTAGATAAAGATACTCATTTTTGAGGTAGGTTATAGTAGATTTGAAACCCTTAAATGACATTTAAAGCCAAAGACATTAGCGTGAGAATTTGAATGTAGCATTTATAGGTAACAGGTAGGGGTAACATGCAAGGATACATTCGAACGTCGTGTGGGAATCTCTTCGACTGGCAAATGTCCAAGGTGGGATAAATGTGGAAAATGCTGGCCGGTAAAGTCTTTGTTGGAACTCAAGTGCTGGCAAATAGCGGGTGGAAAATGGTGAGTGGCAAATGTCATAGAACCCTTTTAACCCATGTCCACAAATTTCTTGATGACCAAAATTACGTCTATGCTACATTCGTGCTGAAACTAAAACTGTGCAAAGGATTATTCCAAATTTGAGAAAACACAATTCCCTGTGTGTATGTGTAGCAGTGTGTAAAACTCTGATGTGCCTTACCCTACCCTTACCCTTTGTCCTTATATGACCTTAGATGTTGCCAGGACGATCAATCCAAACAAGCAAACAAACAAACCTTACTCTACACCCTAGCCCTACTCAGAGCTACTCTCTGTGGCAGAGTGGTTAGAGTGTCTGACTTTTTTCTAGGTCGGACTCCTAATCTGAAGGTCGGTGGTTCGATTCCCCTTGCCCCCACCTCTGCCACTTCGGATTTCTACCGCTGTGTATAACTGACAACGTCATCAAAGGCTGGTTGCTCTCATACCATGTCTATGTGGTGTGGGAGTTTAAAAATCCCTTGGGTCGGTAAAAGTGTAGGCTCGGGCTTTCTATCGACAAACTGTCTAATGGTGAAAACAAGTCTATTCAGACTTATCCAAGATAGGCAGTATAAATCTTCAATCAGAGCCCAGGCTACCGGCACCTTGACCCGATTTTACACTCGGTCACATTATCCGGACCCGTCCTTTATGACCTTAGATGTTGCCAAGACCTAACACTCCAACAACCAACCAACCAACCTTTGTCCTGATACTGAGCTAGTGAGTCCTTGTCCATATCCTATTAATGCCGAGCGCAAGGTTATGTAGCGACAAGTATCAATTTTGTAAGTCATTGGTTTGACTCCTGACCTTCCTTACTGGAAGCCTGCCTGCATTCTACTGATTCAGCCACCGCCTCCGGTAAGTTGCCAGATCTTACAAGAGGTCCTCCATTATATCCACACTGATGATAAATTATGTCCAATAGCACCACTGAAACAATCACCAGTCTCCGGGAAACCAACATTAGCTCCATGCAACACGGCAAATTAGTTAAGCACATGAATAATCTTTGAAGGATTTGATAATCCCCACCCCTTTGGAAGATTAATTCTTAAAAAGGTACAAAGCAGATTACAATAATAACTCAAAGTAAATACAAATACGCTATTCACCAGATGATCTCCATAGTTAATTAATCAGGATATTAAAAGGATAAAACCATGTTACATGTATTTGGTTGGTTGTTGGAGTTTTACATCTTGGCAACATCTAAGGTCATATCAGGATAGGTACCGACTTGTGACAGTGCGCACTCATGGCAACTTTATAGTGCTGTCCCACTCAGAGACCAGGCCACCAGCACCATGATCTGATATCCCACTCAGTCACATTATCCGACACTGAGCCAACCAGTGCTTGCCCTTTCCTATTAATGGCAAGCGGCTGGCTAAGAAGCGACAAGTATCAATTTTCATGTCAATGGTTTTGACTCGACCGGGGTTTGAACCTGTTGGTTCGAATCCCACGATTTACCAAACTGGGAGATGGGCGCTCAACTCATTCAGCCATCCTGTCTGGTGCGTAGGAGAAATGAGTACAGAGCTATTCCCGCTTGTTATGGTAATGGACTGGATGGTTGTTATTAGGAGGTTCCTTTGTTAAAGCATGGACAATCTCACATCAAACAAACCCTGCCAGACATGGGCAGCAAACAAGCCTTTTTGTCACTTTATTGTTTTTTTTTCCTCCCAGAACTCCACACACACCATTATCGCCAAGTTCTATTATTTATAGAGTCAATGTTTAACGTCCTAGCAACACCTAAGGTCATATCAGGACGGGTACCGACTTGAGACGGTGCGCACTCATGGCGACTTTATAGTGCTGCGCCACTGGGACCCCATGCCACTGGCACCATGACCTGATATCCCACAGTGTCACATCACATCAGGACAGTGTGTAGGGCATCATTCATGCAACTGAGACATCTCAGATCCATCAAGGATGCCCTGACATGTGACTCGTTAGAGAAGGTTACTCATGCTTTCATTGGTTCACGCCTGGATTATTGTAATGCTCTCTTGTATGGTCTGCCGCTGTCAAGTATCTCAAAACTGCAACGTATACAGAATGCGGCTGCCAGGTTGTTGATGGGTACAAAGAAATTTGATCACATCACTCCTGTACTGAAATAATTACACTCCCTGTGGAGAAGAGAATTGATTTCAAGGTGCTGCTTCGTGTATATCGTGCCTTGCATGATCAGGCTCCAGAATATATGAAAGATATGCTCCAAGAGATAACAAATGTTCGTACACTGTGCTCCACAGTCTCCAGCCAGTTAGCAGTTCCTCGGAGTAGACTCAAAGGCTTTGGGGCTCGTGCTTTTAGTATTGCTGCCCCGAGACTGTGGAATGCTCTGCCAGGATATATCACAGATTGTAAATCTGTTGGTGCTTTTAAAAAAGGTCTTAAGACACATTTGTTTAAATCTGCTTTTAACTAGGTAACATTTATTTTCCTGTATATTTGTTTTTGTGTAAAGCGCCTAAGAACGGCTTGCTGGATTGGGAGCTATATGAATGTTTTATTATTATTATTATTACCCTGATACTGTGCTAACCACCCTTGCCATATCCTATCAATGCCGAGCACCAGGCTAGGTAGCAGCAAGTATCAATTTCATAAGTAATTGATTTGACTCAGCTGGGATTCGAAATTTAGACCTTCCACATGGGAAGCTTGCCCTCTAACGAGTCGTCATTCGCGTCCCGTCTCAATTATTTATATGAATTTAATATCCATTTCTGTAGTAAGCTGTATGACTGTCATCCTGTAATTAAGCTATCTAGCAGGGTAACATATTTTTCATCATCATCATCATGCTGTCGGTCGCGATGCGACAATGACTGCTTTCATTACTTCATTTCATGAAAGCTGCCTGCAAAAGTGTTGAAGTGCTGCTGGCTTTTGCAAGTTACCAGCGCCACTCTCTCGGGGAGCAAATAGAGGTTTCACACCGGCAAGAACATGTCCAGACAGGCGCAAAACTATTTGTCCCTGCAGTGGCTGGTCGGGAGATGTTGGGAGTTCCATACATCAACCGCCCTTGATGCTGCCTCAGCGACATGGTTTTCTGTTCAGGGTTTGCTCCCTTAGCCTTCGGTTCTGTCAAGAACCTGTACCACAAGGCAGTGGTTTACAACTCTGCAGGGCAGGGTAGGGGCGTCAAACTCCCTGAGGTATTGCAATACCTGCATACATATTTTTTAACACACCTGACATCCTTTGTGTGTGGCTATAGTTTATTCATTGAATAAAGCCTTGCCATCAGCGACTATGAATCCAGACGACTCAAACTAATAACTTCTGATACTTGTGATTACCTAGCCTGATGCTCTGTGTTACTAGAATTGAGCAGACTGGTTAGCACAGAATCAGGTCAATGTGGCAGAGTTGGAAATCAGGTCATCGTGCCAGCGGCCTGGTCTTCCAGTGGGACAGCCTAAAATGACACAATGAGTGTGCACTCTCACAAGTCAATAGGCTTACCCGTCCTGGTATGACCTTAGATATTGCCAGGATGCCCCAACATACATCTTTGTAACATCTTTGTATTCCATTTGACGCAGTGTCCGTCGAATAGTATCTAAACTTGATCAGACTTGAAAAGAATGTTTCAGGAGTTGCGAAAAGTAATATCTCATTGGAAACACCAGTTCTCGCCCCGTCTATTTGGATGGGTGAACACCTAGTAATGTGAGGTGCCGTGGACATCCTGACATAGACATCTCAAGTCAGTAGTGGATAAGTAATTAGATAAGTAATTAAGTATTGAATTATGGACAAAAGCAAAGGGTACTTATGTCTGTGCTTCACCTATTGCGTGTTCCATTGTGTATAGCGTGATGTGCATGTCCGAATGATTATTACTATGTGTTGAGCACTGACCTGTTTGATGTATAGCAATTGCCTATTTAAAAGAATAATGCATTGTATTAGTTGATTACACAGTGGACATTTTAATCGCATACAATTGGTCTTCCTTCTTCCACTGCTCCTTGCTCCGTGCTCTATCCTACCACCTTCGAGAAGTAGCGACAAGTATCAATTTTGTAAACCGGGTTTGTACAGGCCTGGAAAACACTTGAAAAACCTCGAAATAAAGCGATGCATTTACGTTCTTTTTGTTGTTGTTTTGGTACATTAGTTGTTTAAGCAGAGGAAATATCAATCACGGACAATTGGTCTTCCTCATTCCACTGCTCCTTTCCCTGTCCTAATAATGCTGAGCGCCTGTCTAGGAAGCAACAAGGTTGAATTTTTAAGTCATTGGTTAGACTCGACCAGGATTCGAACCCACAATCCCATGATCTACCAACACGGGAGACGGACGCTCTAACTCATTCGGCCATCCCGTCTGGTTGAATACCCTAGAAAATCATTTGCACTCTGGAAAACCCTTGAAGAATGATAATGTTATGTCAAGTTAAAGATAAATGCAAAGATTTAGTTTTTGGGGTTCTTTAATTTTAAGTCTTGGGATGTGAGAATCATATGGCCACAACGATCCAAGCCATAGCTAGCTACTGTCACCATATTGGAAAAGAAAGTTGATCATTTTTAGTTTGGTAAGATCCTGGAATTTTGGTAAAGTTAACCTGGAATGTGCCGGACAAAACCTGGAATGTTGACTTCCTTCAAATAATCGAACCCTGTCTGAATCAGTGGTTTGATTTGGCCGGGATTCGAACTCTCCCACCTTACACACGGGAGAATACAAATGTAGTGGTCGCTTTGCAGTAGTACCGTTGCGTCTCTAACTGGATCCGAAGGCTTGTAACTGGCACTCGGTGCTTTGTCAATGCTGTTCTAATTAGATTCCGTGACATTGCTTGGAAACACAGACTTGACAATTGTAGCTAATCCATATTCAACCTATTTGAGTTTACTATTGGATGAGGTGGGGAGAGATATTATGGGGTAGTAAGTTTGGTAGTATGGGAAGGAAGTTAGTTACTGTAAGAGTAGGGAAAGGGGGTGTTAGGAGGGGGGGGGGGCAGGATGAGGTGGGAACAGATGTGTTAGGGTAAGATAGTGGTAAGTGTGGCGGTGTGGGAAATAAGGATAGTTACTGTGAGAGTACGGAAGGGCAATGGGAAGTGGGAGAGTTGGGGGGGTGGGGGCAGGATGAGGTGGGAAAAGATATTATATGGTGGTAAGTGGTAAGTGTGGCGGTATGGGAAATAAGGATAGTTACTCTCTCCGGCATAACCACTCACACCCCCTTTCTAAAGTATGGACCATGATCCGGAAAATAAAACTGAAGGCTGCTGGATCACCAGTCCAACACCTAAAACACAATAACATTCTTTTAACTTTCGTAACCGACATAGCCAACCTTCTTGCAATCACATTTTCCCAGAACTCATCTGTACAAAACTGCCTTCCGGCCTTTGCGCAGATGAAGTTGCATATGGAGCAACATCCAATCAATTTCAAATCTAATAACCCTGAGCACTACAATAGTTTCTTCACAACAGATGAATTAAAGCATGCTTTCAATAGGTCGCACAACACTGCAATAGGTCCCGATAAAATACACTACCAATTTTTAAAACACCTCCCACCACCAGCAGTTGAACTGCTTCTGCAACTTTTTAATAATATCTGGCGCACAGGAGACATCCCAACCTCCTGGCAAGAGGCCATCATTATTCCCATCCCCAAACCGGGGAAAGACCATAGCGAGCCCGCGAACTACCGCCCAATAGCGCTTACAAGTTGCATTTGTAAAACTTTGGAACGAATGATTAACAATCGCCTCGTCTGGATCCTGGAGTCGGAGCACCATCTGACCGACTTCCAGTGTGGTTTCAGGCGGGGGAGGAGTATCCTCGACCACTTGGTCCGATTGGAGTCGTTCGTTCGAAATGCCTTCATAAACAAAGAACATGTTGTGTCCGGTTTTTTCGACCTTGAAAAGGCGTATGACACGACATGGAAATACGGCATCCTGAAGGATTTGTTCAATATGGGGTTTCGAGGGCGCTTGCCCATTTTCATTTGTAAATTTGTATTACACCGAAACTTTAGAGTTCGGGTCAATGCTACTCTCTCTGATCCTTTTGATCAAGAGATGGGAGTACCTCAGGGTAGCATTCTATCTGTTAGCCTTTTTGGCATTAAAATTAACAATATAGTAAAATCCATAAAGAGTACTGTATCCTGCAGTCGCTATGTAGATGACCTTTTAATATGTTATAAAGGTAAAAATATGAACGCTATAGAACGGCAACTCCAATTAAACATAAATAGCCTTTCTTCATGGGCAATGGAAAATGGTTTTCGATTTTCCAAATCGAGAACCGTTTGAATGCACTTTTGTCTTTTACAGACTTTGCACCATGACCCTAATTTAACAATTGGAAATGAACCCATCAAAGTTGTCAAAGAGACCAAGTTCTTGGGAATCATATTTGACAACAAATTGTCTTTTATCCCTCATATTAAGTATTTAAAGTCTAGATGCCTTAAGGCACTGGACATTTTAAAAGTTCTAGCCCACACACAGTGGGGAGCAGACAGCACTGTCCTGCTCCAATTATATAGAACATTAATACGTTCAAAATTGGACTATGGCTGTACTGTTTATGGTTCAGCCAGAAAATCATACATATCACAGTTAGACACTATACACCATCAAGGCCTTCGGCTGGCCCTGGGGGCTTTTAGAACCTCACCCGTCCAGAGCCTCTATGTCGAAGGCCGAGAGCCTTCCCTGAGGAGTAGAATGCTCAAACTGTCTATGCAATATGTGGTCAAATTAAAAGGAAATATTTTAAATCCTGCATATAAGTGCATTTTTATGCCACCATATGAACACCTCTATGAAGCACGGCCAACATACATAAAGCCGTTAGGCCTCAGAATAAAGCCTCATTTGGAGGCACTGGGAGCAAATCTACATAATATAGCACCCTCACAATATTCAGATGTTCCTCCCTGGCAGCTGAGGAAACCAAACATCATCCTCCAGCTGGCCATGTCGAAGAAATCTCAAACGCACCCACTTTCATATCATGAAAGCTTTATCGATGTGCGAAGTGCTTTTAGTTCCCACCTAGCCGTTTACACGGATGGGTCAAAGACAGACAACAGAGTGTCTGCGGCAGCAATCGTCCACGGACGTGAATTAGGTACGCGTATTCCAGATCAGAGTTCCATCTTTACTGCTGAGGCACGAGCACTCCTACTCGCGTTAGAGTGCATCGAAACCTCAGCCAGTCATAAATTCATCATTTTCACTGACTCTTTTTCCTGCCTTCAGGCTTTAAACAACAGGAAACTGGACCACCCAATACTACTTAAAGTACTCATTAAACTAAACTCTCTTTCAATAGCAAAATTTGACATTCACCTATGTTGGGTGCCCAGTCATGTGGGTATCCCAGGAAATGAGAGAGCAGATCAAGCGGCCACTCGAGCCCTGACTGCTCCTTTGGAACACTGTCATATTCCCCACTCTGATCTGAAACCTACCATTCAAAAATACATCTGGAACCTATGGCAGATCGAATGGGATGAACACCCAAACAACAAACTCCATAGAATTACCCCCTCTGTGAACGGACTGCCGCAGAGCCCCCAGGAAGGGCGACATGACCAGGTTGTTTTAACAAGATGCCGTATTGGCCATTCGTGGCTAACACACGTTTTTTTGCTCAAGGGGGACCCTCCCCCTGAATGTATTGGATGTCAGTCCCCACTGACATTGAAACACATTATTAAACTGTGTGGATTTCATGGCCCTGCGCCAACAATTTTATACTGCAAACAGCATGCATGACCTTTTTACTAAAGTAAAGCAAGAAAACATTTTAGGCTTTTTGAGGGCAGCTGGTTTGTACCATCTCATATAGTTTTTTAAACAAATTTCATCAGTGAATAGTACTATCATTTAGAATTTTATTTAGCTTGACCAGAAAATATATGATTGTGAGTTTACAAAATTCATGAGTGTTCATTGACAAAAAATTGATTTTATGCTTTTACATGTAAAAGCGATGGTTTGAACAAAAACAAACATTTCTCGCCGTGAATATGGCCTATGCTGCCGACACGGCGTAAAGCAACCACCAATCAATCAATCATCAATCTGTGAGAGTAGGAAAGCCAATGGGAGGTGGGGGGTGGGGCAGGATGAGGTATGAAAAGGTATTATATGGTGGTAAGTGTGGCGGTATGGGAAATAAGGATGGTTACTGTGAGAGTAGAGAAGGGAAATGGTAGGAGGGGGTCAAGATGAGGTGGGAAAAGGTATTATAGGGTTGTAAAATATTCTGATTAAAAGCACATTGGTGGGTGATGTGAACTGGTCTATATGGGATTACAAATGTTGTATAAAAGGTAAATGATGTAATGTGACCAAATGCATGTCGTATTGTGTAGTGTTGCTGATCCTTTACCTAGATTAAATAGACATTGTGTATTATATAGATAGTGTGAGAGGGGCACTAATGTTAGTGTGGTAGGGCCTTAGCAGCTCTGCTCACAACGCACAACCCCCCAACTGTTAGATACGGCTCACTACACACCCATACACAACAGGGCAGTGAGGCCAAAACAACCAAGGCATGGATACAAGCATGCTTACTATTAATTGGTGGATATGTGAATGCTTACTGTTGATTGGAGGATCTGTTCATGTGACAGGCCATAATGGATTCTAAAACCACTATATAGTAATAAACCTGAAGGTGCAAGCTCTCTCTACCTTTGATTCTATACTCTGCCTTTCTTCTACTTGCCTGTAGAGATTTCCTATTTAGCCTGCCTACACAACGTCGGCTGGCAGGGTGGTAAGTGTGGCAGTATGGGAAATAAGTTATTTATTGTGAGAGTAGGGGTAGGGGAATGGGCGGCTGAGTGGAGGGCTGGATGATGTGGGAAGAGGTAGTATAGGGTGGTGAGTGTAGCGGTATGGGAAATAAGGTTATTTATTGTGAGAGATGGGGTAGGAGAATGGGAGGTTGAGGGGAGGGCTGGATGAGATGGGAAGAGGTATTATAGGGTGGTAAGTGTAGCGGTATGGGAAATACGGTTATTTACTGTGAGAGTAGGGGTAGGGGAATGGGAGGTTCAGGGGAGGGCAGGATGATGTGGGAAGAGGTATTATAGGGTGGTAAGTGTAGCGGTATGGGAAATATGGTTATTTACTGTGAGAGTAGGGGTAGGGGAATGGGAGGTTCAGGGGAGGGCTGGATGAGATGGGAAGAGGTATTATAGGGTGGTAAGTGTAGCGGTATGGGAAATACGGTTATTTACTGTGAGAGTAGGGGTAGGAGAATGGGAGGTTCAGGGGAGGGCAGGATGATGTGGGAAGAGGTAATTATAGGGTGGTGAGTGTAGCGGTTATGGGAAATACGGTGTTATTTACTGTGAGAGTAGGGGTAGGGGAATGGCGGCTGAGGTGGAGGGCCAGGATGATGTGGAAAGGTAGAACTAGGGTTGTGAGTGGTAGCGGTATGGGAAATATGTATTTACTGTGAGAGTAGGGGTATGGGGGGAATGGGAGGTTGAGGGGAGGGCCAGGATGATGTGGGAAGGTATTACAGGGTGTAAGTGTCAGCGGTATGGGAAATATGTTATTCCTGTGAGAGTAGGGTACGGGCAGGAGATGTGGGTAGGGTATTAATAGGGTGGTAAGTGATAGCTGCACCACATCTGCTAATCACCATGAGGCTAACCTGGAAGGACAAAGTGACAAATAAGGAAATACTCGAACGGACAGGGCTGCCCTCTATGGAAGATCTCTGATCCAAAAAGAATCTCCAGTGGACTGGACACCTCATGAGGATGTCATCAGACAGGCAGGCTACCAAAGCAGATCCTCTATTCTCAAATGTCTTCTGGGTACAGGAAGAGAGGGCGCCCTCCTCTCCGGTTCAAGGATACCATCAAGAGAAACCTGAAGCTGAGAGACATTAAGACCGACTCATGGACGGAACTCTCACAGCAGAGAGCTAAATGGAGAGCGGCAGTCAAGTAATGAAAGCAGTCTTTGTCGCATCGCGACCGACAGCATGATGATGATGATGATGATGATGATGATGAAGTGTAGCGGTATGTGGGCAATAACTAGTTAGTTGCTGTATGAGTAGGGAAAGGGAAAGGGAGGTGCGGGTGGGTGGGAGAGGGCAGGATGAGATGCGAAAGTGTATTATAAGGTGGTAAGTGTGGTGGTATACAGGTACTAACTTAGTTGTTGTTAGGGTATATGTCGGGGAAAGGGAGGTGGGTGGGTGGAGGGCAGCATGGACTGAGAGAAGAGCGAGTGGAGGGAAGTGTGGGCGGGGGGGGGGGGGGGGGGGGGGGGGGGGGCGGGGGGCAAGGATGCAGGCCATGAGGTGGTGGCGACACATGTTGTGGATCCGACGGGCGGGCGGGGCGGGGCGGGGCTGGGCGGGGCGGGACAGGGCGGGGAGATGTGGCCAGCAGGGCGGGAAGGTGCGACCGGAGGTGCGGCGGGCTGGGCGGAGGGCCGGCGGGTGGGTGAGGCGGGCAAAGCGGGGCGGTGTCCCGGCGGGCGGGGTGGGACGGGCGGGGCTATGCGGGGCGGGGCGGGGTAGCCGGGCGCCCTGATGGACCGATTATCGACTGGGCCCGGCGGTGATTTCACAGCTCGCCGCCCGACCGTATTTAGAACAAGGCGGCCATGTCGATCGATCCTTGCGCATGCGCCCATAGCGTGGCGCATGCTGTGTCCCAGCGTTTTGTTACCTTACGACTTGCACCCTCCCCCCTACTCCCCGCCTGCCCCTCCCTCTCCGCACTCTCCTCCCTCTACCGTCCCACACTACCCCCTCCCACCACGCCTCCTACACACCTCGCTTGCATCTCCCTCTCTCCACCACCCCCCAGTCCTGCCCTGCTCCACTCCCATCCCAACCTTTCCCTCCTTCCTCCCCCCAATCACCTCCTCTTCTATCCTTTCCCAAACCTCCTTCCTGTCCTCCTCTCGCCACCGTTCCCCTCCTTTTCCTCCCCACTCCCCTCCCCTCTTCTATCCTTCTCCAAGCTTCCCTCCGTTTCTCCTTCCCCATCCCCCCCCCCCCCCCATTTGCTCGCCCTTCCTTCCCCTCTCCACATTCTCGCCTTACTAACTAATCTCTCCCTACTACCACATGCCCTTCATTTTCCACCCACACACCCCTCTTCCACTCTCCCTCTCCCTTCCAATCTCCCCCTTCCATTTCTCCGCACTCTCTCCCATCACTCCTTCTCCCATCACTCCTTCTCCCATGATTCCTCCTCCCATCCCTCCCCCTCCCATCCCTCCTCCTCCCATCACTCCTCCTCCCATCCCTCCTCCTCCCATGCCTCCTCCTCCTATCCCTCCTCCTCCCATCCCTCCTCCTCACTCCCCCTCCTCCCCCCCCTCCCCTCCTCCCTCCCCTCCCCCCTCCTCCCTCTCCTCCACCCCTCCTCCTCCCATCCCTCCTCCTCCCATCCCTTCTCCTCCCACCCCTCCTCCTCCCATCCCTCCTCCTCCCATCCCTCCCCCCCCCTCCCCTCCTCCTCCCATCTCCTCCCCTCCCTCCCCCCTCCTCCACCCTCCTCCTCCCTCACTCCCTCTCCCCCCCCCTCTCCCCCCTCCCCTCCTCCCTCCCCTCTCCCCCCATCCCTCCTCCTCCCCCTCCCTCCCCTCTCCCCTCCCCCCCTCTCCCTCCCTCCCTCCTCCCTCCCTCTCCTCCCATCCCCCTCCCCCATCCCTCTCCTCCCCCCCCCCTCCGTCCCCTCCTCCCCTCCCCTCCCCTCCTCCCCTCCCTCCCTCCCTCCCCTCCCATCCCCCCCATCCCTCCCTCCCCTCCCCCCTCCTCCCATCCCTCCTCCTCCCATCCCTCCTCCCCCATCCCTCCTCCTCCCACCCCTCCTCCCATCCCCCCTCCTCCCATCCCTCCTCCTCCCATCCCTCCTCTTCCCCTCCCCTCCTCCTCCCCTCACTCCTCTCCCCTCCCCCTCCTCCTCATCCCCCTCCTCCCATCCCCTCCCCCTACCCCTCCTCCTCCCCTCCCTCCTCCTCCATCCCTCCTCCTCCCATCCCCCTCCTCCCATCCCTCCTTCTCCCTCCCTCCTCCCCCTCCCTCCTCCTCCCCTCCCTCCTCCCTCCCTCCTCCTCCCCTCCTCTCCTCCCCCCCTCTCGTCCTCCCCCTCTCCTCCTCTCCCATCCCCCTCCTCCTCTCCTCCTCCTCCCATCCTCCTCCTCCCCCCTCCCCCCCCTCCCTCCTCCTCCCATCCCTCCTTCCCCATCCCTCCTCCTCCCTCCCTCCCTCCTCCCATCCCTCTCCTCCCTCCCCATCCCTCCTCCTCATCCCTCCTCCTCCCCTCCCCCTCCTCCCTCCCCCTCCCCCTCCTCCTCCCCATCCCTCCTCCCTCCCCTCCTCCCCTCCCTCCTCCCCTCCCTCCTCCTCCCATCCCTCCCCCATCCCTCCTCCCCTATCCCCTCCCCATCCCTCTTCTCCCCCCCTCCTCCCCTCACTCCTCCTCCCATCCTCCTCTCCCATCCTCCTCCCCCTCCCTCCCCCTCCTCCTTCTCCCATCCCTCCTCCTCCCATCCCCCTCCTCCCATCCCCCCCTCCTTCCCTCCTCTCCCCATCACTCCTCTCCCCCCCTCCTCCTCCCTCCCTCCTCCTCCCCTCCCCCTCCTCCCCTCCTCCTCCTTCCCCCTCCCCCATCCCTCATCTCTCCCTCCCCCCTCCTCCCCTCCCTCCTCCCCCACTCCCTCCTCCCCCATCCTCCTTCTCCCTCCCTCCTCTTCCCATCCCTCCTCCTACCCCTCCTTCTCCCATCCTCCCTCCCATCACTCCTCCATCCCTCCTTCTCCCACCCTCCCTCCTCCCCCCTCCTCCCATCCCTCCTCCTCCTATCCCTCCTCCTCCCATCACTCTTTCTCCCACCCCTCCTCCTCCCATCCCTCCTCCTCCCATCACTCCTTGTCCCATCCCTCCGTTCCCATCCCTCCTCCTCCCATCACTCCTTCTCCCATCCCTCCTCCTCCCATCCCTCCTCCTCCCATCCCTCCTCCTCCATCCCATTCTTCCCCTTCGGCCCCACCCTTCCCCACTCGTTCTGTCTGCACCGCTCATTATTCTTCCGTTCACCCACCCGCTCCCACCCACTCCCCCCCCCCCCTCCAATCCCTCCAATCCTTTTCCTCCCATTCCCATCCCATCCCTCTCACTCTCACCCACTCTCACCCACCCCCACCCTTACCACCGCCTACCATCCTTCCCGCCCATTTCCTCGCCCTCTCCACCCCTCCAACCCACTCCCACCCACTCCCACGCCCTGCTCACCTGGCCCCACTCACACCCACACCCACACGGTGACACCCACACCCACACCGCCCCGCCATGCCCCACGCTCTCCACTCACACTCAGCCTCGTAATGACAGGGGCGCTAAATGGCCGAACGCTGTTTGAGATTTCAACGGGATGTAACACTGTGTGTGAAGGTCATGCAGTACTAACAGGCCCCGGGCACTTCTTGTACTATACGCTCATCCTCACTATGTTATATATACATATACATATATATATATAAATATATATATATTTATATATATAAGCTTGTTATATTTAACGATGCCTCTAGAGCACATAGATTTTTATCATCGGCTGTTGGATGTCAAATATATGGTCATTCTGACATATTTCTTTAGAGGAAACCCACTGCCGCCACCTAGGCTGCTCTTTCTGATAAGCAGCGCAAGGGGTCTTTTATATGCACTTTTCCACAGACAGACTGCACAAACAGCAGCCTTTCATGCACCAGTTGTGGCCCAGTGCTTGGAATGGAAAATAACCCAAACTGCAAATGGGTCCACTGAGCTTGATCGATGAGATGACATGCACCTACACATGTGGACACTCTACCGCCTGAGCTACGTCCCGCTCCATACCTATATATATAGGCCTGCATGTATATGTATGTATATATTTATATTTGAATATGTTGACCCGTTGCATATCTTTTTCGAAACACCATAAGTTGTCTCTGGACTCTGCGCTGCACACCATTTGTTCTGGATCATTGGAAACCAGGTTTTGAAACATTTTTGTCCGGAAATGTCTATTTTAAAGAGAAATTTGAAGGCAGCTACTAAGCGGGAGTTACCTACTAAGCAAGGTAATGTGGGAGATTACAAATCAAATAGAATGAGAGTTGGACAGTACGAGCATGCATTAAAATTTGAACTTCAATTGTTTGTTTCCTGTTTTCCTACTTTTTGAGGTGACTGCTAATTTGATGGCATCTATACACTATTTTAGTACATTTGCTTTTATGCAAAATTCCTATGTTGTGGGAAAACTGCCTATTTTATCCCTATTTTTCTGACAAAGAAATCCTTATTTTCCTTTTTTTAGCCACTATATGTGTAGCTATTCGTGTAACCCTAACCCTGTCCCTGTATATGTATACAAATCAGCATACAAGCCAGTCAAATATTACGGATGGTATTAGATAAAGGATTCACCCGGTACTCGCAGTACACGGGTGAATACCAGCCCTATATAAAATCGGTTGAAAAAGTGGGTTATTGAAATGAGAGCCTAATTTCACAATCTAAGAAGCAACATTTATTCTTTGTATATCTCTTCATATTTCCCCGCTACCTTTGAGTTGAAAAATACAATAAAATGTCTCGTTTAATAAGATTTAAAAGTGAAACCGACGGCGTGCTATGGCCACCATCTTGTCTTTTTGCATTCGCTCCCATTTCACCAACTCTGTGTCTATATAAGTATCCATTTGATACTGGAGGCAGGCATTCTACTTTCTGTTCTATACTAAAGCTATTTTCGCCCGTATTTACACTACGTTGTCATTCACCCGTCTACTACAAGTACCGGGTGAATCTTTTATCTAGGATCATATGTGTTATGTAATATTTGAATGGCCACATAGAGGGAATACTAAGTCAATTTAATATATCTCACTCCACTTCGATGTAATCTGGCATGATTTTTCTTCACATACCTCCAAAATTAACGCTTTAAAATAAAAGTTTCTTTCAAACTAAAGGTAAAGCAAAGCATGCTGAGTAACCAAGCATTTATTTAACAACACAAAAACTAGGTAGAAACTCAAAACCATGAGACTGCAACTTCAAATCTCTCCCTCTACACCTCTCTCTATTTCCATTACATTGAACTAAATCACATCATTTAGATTGAAAAACAAATAAGTGTAAGTCATCGCTGTGGTGGTGTGTTTTGTTTGCAGCGGGTGGTTGGCTTTTTTAAGCTGTGTATCCAGTGTAGCTGATGTTCTTCATCTTTTGTTTCAAGTGATAAGGCACGCACTGAGTGTAAAGGATGGGATTGCCTGCAGGCTCTCCCACGGTCCTGTTCATGTTAATGTATTCTCACTACTCTCCCACCAGATGGAGCTGTGAAGTTATAAAAACATAAATAGCATAGCTAAAGTTGCATATGGCGATAAAATAAAAATCAGGAAGCTTTCTAAGGCAACGCCCTTGGTTTATTTATATAAGTGGTGCTACAAGTCTAATTAAAATCTTAGCGGCCTTGTTAAACGAGACCAAATGGGACGGCCGATTGAGCTGACTGTCCGTGTCCCGTTTTGGTAGATCGTGGGATTCGAACCATGGTCGAGTCAAACAATAACTTAAAAGTTGATACTTGTCTCTTCTTAGCCAGGCGCTCAGCATTAATTGGATAGGGCAAGGATTGGTTGGCTCAGTGTCAGGATAATGTGACTGAGTAGGATATCAAGTCATGGTGCCACTGGTCTGATTTCCCAGTGGGGCAGCACTATAAAGTCGCCATGAGTGCGTGCATATTTGTTTGTTATGTAAAGCGCCTGAGAACGGCTTGCTGGATCGGGCGCTATATAAATGTTCTATTATTATTATTATATTACTGTCACAAGTCGGTAACAGTATTGATATGATTTTAGATGTTGCCAGGACATACAACTCCAACAACCAACTTCATCTTTTGTTTCAAGTGATAAAGCGTGCGGTGAGTGTAAAGGATGGGATGGCCTGCAGGCTCTCCCACGGTCGTGTTTGTGTTAATGTCTTCTCACTACTCTCCCGCCAGATGGAGCTGTGAAGTTACACACATAAATAGCATAGTTAAAGTTGCATATGCCGATAAAGTTATGAAGCATTCTAAGGCAACGCACTTGCTTTATATATGTGGTCCTACATATTTAATTTAAATCTCTGCAGTCTAATTTAAATCTTAGCAGCCTGATTTGGATCTTAGCAGTCTCATTTAAACCTTATCAGTCTAATTTAAATCTCAGAAATTTAAATATTAGAAGTCGTATGCTGCTGAAAAAGTTTATATTAAGTCAATTTAAAGTTGCATAGTCTGATGTTTTTGAGTTTCTGCCATTTTTCTGAGATAAATATATTAAATTGATTGTTTTGATCTACCTTACTTTACATTGAAGTAGCATTTACTTTAAGTGGCTAACATTTGAGGTATTTGAAGTGCAAATATGTAAAATTATGTTTTACATCATGCCAAAACGCTGACACCATAGACTTCAGCAGTAAGATATTCCATTAGCTTACCTCATTATTCCCTTCTATGTCGCATCAACTTATAATATTTCTGCCTGCTCGGCCGTCATAAACACCAGAGAATACCATAAACTCTCCCCATTCATTTCACATCTGATGCCCCGCTCAAACAAACCCTTAAACAACCCCATAAGGAAGAAAGGGAAGACAAGTCACAAAGATGGACAGTGAAGATGTTGTGCTTTAATGGCATCAACTCCTGTTCACCTACTAGTGACCTATCACCCTAACCCCTTACCTTCTGTCCACACAGAATCTCATTACCTCTTTAGCATGTCTATGAATCAGTGCCTACAACCCATTGAACTGGAGTCCCTTGGTTGTTGCACTCAACTCAATTTAGCTATATGAATGTTGGTAGCATCAGACAGAGTATCTGGGGTCCTGCTCTTGAGTACGTGTGTCTCACTCAAGAACCAGGAGTAGACTGTATTGGTTCCAGTGTGCCTGAAGCAGTGTCTTGCATAATTAATCTCAAAGTGAGGCTAGTGTCAGTACTGTACGCAATGCAGGCCTAAGATGCCCAGCATTTCTGCATGCACACCAAATTTATTTAGCCTGTTTTCGCTTCAAATATCTCCCCAAAGTTGGCCATTGTTTTCACCATATGAATTGTGTTTAATTCAGTGTAGAATATCAAGTTCTGCTTTGACTATTTGATGCTAGCAGCTGTCACCTTTCTGGGGTCGGTTTGCTGTAATGTTCCTCCTGATTGGCTGTAGCCTTTCTTACATTTCCACCCAATCCCTCAGTCATGACGGATTTAGTCCCACTCCCTGTCTAGCTGGTGACCCATATAAACCGACCACTCCACCCACCCATCAAGGATATAATTTTGACCTGTGACGTTGCGACCCTTCTCGGGCATGGCTCAGGCTCTCGACCAATGCATGATATAACTGAATACAAATTAATTTACCAACACCCCCATTTATTTGTCGTTCCTTATGCCAAATCTTTGATAGACATTATTCTAAACTAATGTCAGATATATTTTAACGGTCATCCTAATTTACAACACAAACAAGGAACTGCATGACATGGACTTTATTCAAGAGAAGTCATCAGAATAAGAGGCAGTCGTCAATCAATCAAGTAAGGTCAATCAATAAAATTAATGAATCACTCAATGAAATCAAAGTAAGGAAATCAGGCTCTCAACCCTATCTAGGTGTTCTTCTTCTTGTAGAGATGGGTGGGCGGCCGAGTAAGGTGGTAGTTGTTGTCGGCCCGGTGTCTGGTGGCGATGTGTTGAAATCCAGGACCTGGCGGCCTGTAGTCGACGTGAAGTGACATCACAGGTCTTGCATGGCGAGGCGTGGTTCCGTGGAGGTCCGGCAGGGGACATGATGTCATTCGGGTTTGAGCCCAGGTGGCATCACAGCAGGAGCAGCCCCTTGTTCGAGCGCAAATTACCCATTTTGATGAACCAACATGAACAATGTATTAATAGAAAAACATGACCGGAAATCACAACAAACTTCGGATTATGCTGCTTTAATGCCTAGGAGGACATTCCTGCACGACATGTGTTATGGCTGTGGAGGTGGGGAGTGAATAAGCTGCTCAATGGGTGGAATATACCGCTAGGTGGCGTGGTGGATAACTTTCCCGCGCTATGAATTACTCATGGTACCAACCGCACGAACAATAGATGAATTCCACCACCAAGCTGGCAATAGCAGTGTGTGTATATGTAAGTATAAATTATATATGTATATATATATATACATACATACATAATTGTATATATATATATTCCCTACTGATTGACCTTTAAAATCAAAAGCCACATCCCATAGTCAATTAATTTAATTACCCAATTCAATAAGTATTCTTCATTCATGATTCGCCAAGGTTGGTTGAAATCGACTGCACTCGACAAACTGTTAGTTTAAGGCCCTGACTCTTTTCGGCGTTACAGGAATTGCGACATGAAGCTTGGAATAAGTAGTTCCTTTTGGGGATTTTTTTTTTGTATATCAGCCTTAAAGCCTATTAGGAGGACGGAAGCATTTTCTCCGAACTTTGTGTAACAGGCACCAACTGGGCGATAATGACCCAGACGTAATGCTCCGACAGACACAAGCTCATTGTTATCCTGAAAGACGTGACTGACACGTATTAGGTTGACAGTAGGGGGTGGTGTCAGCAAATGGACCCCCCCCCCCCCCCCACCCACCTGAAGTAGGTCAGGCAGATGGTCAGCATATGGAGCCTGCAGCTATCATACTTGTCTACTGGTGGGGTTGGGTGGGGGGTGGGGGGTTAGAACAAGCCATAATATCATCTTAGCGCGTCTGTGCTTTACTCTCGTCCGAATCTTGAATTTCTGAAATTTTATTAAATAAATACATTATGCTAATCAGTATAGTCTACTTTAGTTTAGTTGGAAGTAATTTAGATTTTAAGTGACTAACTTTCGATATATTTGATGTTAAGACATGCCACATTCATTTTGGAAAGCATGCACAAACTCTGGCACAATACAGGGGGGCACCCAGGAATTGGCTAGGGGTTTGTCCAAATATGGATCGAAACTACCCCTATTTTAGGGTAATTTTGTTCACATGGGTTGGTGGAAGAACACCCATTTTAGGGCAATATTTTACATCGTTTTCTGGTGCAACAACCCACATTTTGGTGCAATTTTTCACATAATCTTAAAATCTAGTGTTCCTCAATAAAGGTAATGCAAGAATTTAGGTCTATCTGATTCATGAAATTATATTTTGTTCAAAAATACTCATGAAATTATTTCTATGAATAAAAACACTAAGGTGTACATGTATTTCTTAATCTTTATTTACAATATAAAAATGCTTTACAATCATATTTCACAGTAAATGAAATCACATTCATCATTATCACATTTACAAATGGTCACAACCTAGTTGGCAATACATGCTGTGCGATATGATATAATAATATATTATACATTTTAAATATATTTTAAAACATATTATCTACTTTTTAAAACATACATCACAAAGTGATTTGAATCACATTTAAATGTCAGTTGTTTTTTAAAACTGTAACACACATCAAGTGTGTACCATATTTCAACTGTCTGTTTTCATTGACCTACTTGTCATTTACGCACACACTGTCACATTGTTCAATTGTTCAGTAGGACATTTTTCAGCTTCATTCTCCTTGGATTCTTTTGGTTGAATGATGTGATGACATCACTGATGTTTATCGGAATGTCCCTGTGCATGTGGAGCAAGGACAGACCTGTCAGTCTCTCAGTACCCATTGTTGACCTCATGGGAATATTCAATCTCTTCAGGCCACTGAAAGAGCGCTCAGCAGAGCATGATGTCACTGCGATGGTGGACAGGATGATGAGCAGGGTCCTGATGTTCGGGAACATGGTCTCTGATGTCTCTTGCAAGGTGTCTGCTAGAGTGGAAGGCACACTGGCTGAACCCTGTCTGCATTGTTCCCACCACACACGCCAAGCGTGTGCTTCACTGTTGATTGATCCTGGGGAAGGCAGGTCATCCTGGTAGAGGTTGATGAGGTCTTGCATTGGCCTCTTCCCTTCTTCTGGGGTCAGAGTCACCAGGATTGCAGGGATCAGGCTGAGTCCCTGCAGAGCCCTCTTGTGCAAAACTGTAAATCTTGCATCCAGCTCAGAAAGGTGTTAAACTCTCATGGCCCTTTGAAATATACGTTTATATAATTTTTTTAACAATTTGAGGGGTGGGGGGATTTCCGGGCAACCAGGAAACCCCCCTGGGTGCGCCCCTGCAATAGGCTTCAGTAGTAAGCGCTTATATTCAATTGACTTATTCACGACCGTTTATGTAGCAAATTAATGCTTAATAAGTACATCATTATCTAAGTTATATATATAAGTAATCTATGCTTATGACGTGGATTTATACTTTATTATAAGAAAACAAAGCCTACAGGTTATTTAATCGATTATTATTAGTATTATTATTCTATTTCGATTCATCCTCAAGAATTCTCCGGTCCGCAGAATAGTAATTACGATTGGTTCACAGATTACACACTACTGGCGCCACTTGCACTCTTTTCCCTGCATTACTCTTCTCTTGTCACCGCGTCTGGAAAGAAAGAACAAAAACATTACTTAGAAATGGACGGACTTGTATGGTTATAACTCATGGCATTGTCTAGATAACGCATCTTCTAAAGCATTTTTCTTCTGAGAATGAATGTACAACCCGGTGGTGTCATCGTATAATGGAGTTAGGCTGCCGTGGTGGGCGACAAGTGATGCAAACAGCAGTAAATCAATACAGCCTGTGTTTTTACACAGTGCAGAGGAAGGCCCTTGTGGCAGATGGTGTTCAAGTACTAGGTGTTCCCTTGTCTGAAACTATCTACAAACACATTCAGGCTTTTTCTTTGCTCTTCGTTTCTCCCTTCTTTAGGACATAATTCATGACACGAGATGGAGCTATAAGATGGAACTTTATTGGAGTTCGAAGTAGAGCATAATAGTACAGGCAGGCAATGGTCAGGTAACAATCAGAGCATTTGAGAACAATGTGAGTCAGTTAATCGATAATCAATAGTGTCAGTCGGTAATCGGTAATCAGGAGTTATAGAACAATGGAGCAGGCATTATAGGCATGATCAGTAGGTAATAATCGTTCAGTTAAAGAGGTCGATCAGATCATTAGGTGATCAATAGTGAGTGTCGGTGATCGGTAATCAGGTACATATAAGGGTTATCGGTGGAGTGAGATGAGCAATGAGAGAATAAGGGGTACATCAGGTATGTGGAGAGGTAAGAGGTATGTGATTATAGGATGTAGGGGGAGGGTGGTGTAGGAGGTAGGGAAGGGGAGTGTGTGGGAGGCGTAGGAGGGGGGTAGGGAAGTGGGAGGAGGTCAGTATGGTCGGGTGAGGTAGTGTTTTCTCGGTCGCGACCCGGGCCTCAACCCTTTGTGTTGTTGGGTGGGTGGGCGGTGAAGTTGGAGGGTGTTGTCGGTGCGGTGTCTGGTGAGGAGTGGGCCGAGTGGGAGGCGCAGGCAGTGTAGGGGCGGGGGGAGGAATGAGGTCAGAGGTGCTGGTTCCCGGTCGGAAGTCGGTAGTGGCGCCATCTGCAGGGTAGTGGGGAAGTAGGGGAGGGGAGCGGTGTCGCCCCCTGTAGGGAGGGGGTCAGGTGGGGGAGAGGGGAAGGGAGGGAGAGGAGCGGGGGAGTGAGGAGCAGCTCCGACTCGGTCCCGAATTACCCATATTACCGAAGTAATATGCACAATTCACGACACGAGACGGAGCTATAAGATGGAACTTTATTGGAGTTCGAAGTAGAGCATAATAGTACAGGCAGGCAATGGTCAGGTAACAATCAGAGCATTTGAGAACAATGTGAGTCAGTTAATCGATAATCAATAGTGTCAGTCGGTAATCGGTAATCAGGAGTTATAGAACAATGGAGCAGGGCATTATAGGCATGATCAGTAGGTAATAATCGTTCAGTTAAAGAGGTCGATCAGATCATTAGGTGATCAATAGTGAGTGTCGGTGATCGGTAATCAGGTACATATAAGGGTTATCGGTGGAGTGAGATGAGCAATGAGAGAATAAGGGGTTCATCAGGTATGTGGAGAGATAAGAGGTATGTGATTATAGGATGTAGGGGGAGGGTGGTGTAGGAGGTAGGGAAGGGGAGTGCGTGGGAGGCGTAGGAGGGGGGTAGGGAAGTGGGAGGAGGTCAGTATGGTCGGGTGAGGTTGTGTTTTCTCGGTCGCGACCCGGGCCTCAACCAAATAAAGTTGAGAGTGCCCGGGTCGCGGCCGAGAAGGCATCGGCACGGACGTATCGGTGGAGGGCGGACGAGCACCAGTGGCCAATGTCGCGGACGTCTTGAAGCGTCGCCCCAGCTGCGGCACATGCTTGGGCGGCACCTCTGCGTATGCTATGCAGAGTGTATTGTCGATAGTTTTGGACGGCGCTGTGCTCGAGCGCTGTCTGGAGGATCCGAGTCATGGTCTGCATCGTCAAGGGGCCTTCGTTGAAGGTCATGAAAGCTGGGTCGTCAGGGGCCAGTCGGGTGGAGGTGACGTAGCTCTTCCAGGCGCATACCGGACAGTAGTTGGAGTTCTGTACGTTGGGTATTCGGATGGTGTAGGCGTCACAGGGCGATCGGGAGGTCTTTGTCGATCGCACCTTGAGGATGAGGTGGGTCGTGTGGTCAGTGACGTCGGCGACTCTAATGGTGTGTCCTGGGTCGTCCCTCCGGCCGGTCACCAGGAGGTTTCCTTGCCTTAGTAGGGTGAAGTAGCCCATCAGGAGGGTCGACCTCAGGACGAGGGCCTGGGGGCCCGCTTCGGCCAGGTAGTCGAGCACGGTCTTGAGCTGTCTTATGGTCAGTGGGGGCACCTGTCTGGTCACGTGGTGGGACGACCTTGTTACCCCGCGTTTGATAGTGGCGACTAGGTAGGTGTCAAAGGGCGCAGTCGCGCCTGTCGACATGCTGACCCATGTTCGGGCGGCGCTCAAATAGTTCATGACTGCCCTGGGTGTGGCCAGGGTGTCATCGAGGTGGGATAGGTATGCGGCGACATCCATCTCCTTGGGACGGCGTGGGTCTTAGGAGGTCATTCGCGCATGTTTGAGGTACCTCCTCGTCTGTTGTAACTTGTTGCGCCATGTTCCGGGCGCTAGTCCGGCCCGGAATAGTCGGATGATGTCTTGGTTTCCGTTGCGGGTGCCTGGGGAGAGAGAGGCAAATTTACGAGCTCCCCAGGCTAGAGATTACCAGCGAGGATGTCAATGTCATGTCTGACTCGGATCCGTTCGAGGTCCATGTCCTCCACGAAGCGGTCTGCCTTGCAACGGGCAACTTCGGCGAATGGTGCTCTGCTGATGGCATCGGCGAAGGCGATGTCGACCCCGGGTTTGTGGAGGACCTGGACCTCGCAGGAGCGGAGAGCGGCGAAGGACCAGAGTGCTCTGGCACAGGCACAGAGGATGGGGTCCCTCCCGGCCCCAGAGTCGAGAACCATCTGGGAGGACTGGTTGTCAGTATTGACTATTATGGCGTAGTCATGTGGGTTCGGGGGTGATAGTGCGTGGAGGGCCACGATGAGGTTGAGGGCCTCTAGCTGATGAATGCTGTGCTTGCCTTCCAGGAAGTTCTCTGAGTACGCCTCGGAGATGTACCCTTTTGGTGAGTGTGCGCCTCCGGCCTTCAGGGAGGAGTCGCATTCGATGGTCCACTCGTGTTTGGGTGGTGGGCGGAGGAGGACCACGCCGTTTGAGGCTGCGGCGTAGGTCAGGAACCACTGGATGTCCTTTGTCATGTCGAGGGTAATGGGGTGTTTCCCGGTGTGAGGTGCTTGTCGAAGGGCATCAAGTATGCGGTTCATGAATCGACGTGCTGGGCGCACGCACCTGGCGACGTGTTGGAGCCTCCCGATCAGTCGCTGGAGGTCTTTCTTGGACGCCTTTGCCTGTGGGGTCCATCTGCGGCACTCGTCGATCACGTCAGTGAGCTTAGGGGATGGGATCTTGACCATCATGTCATGGGTGTCTACCACGAATCCGAGCCATTCGAGGGAGTGAGTCGGGGTATGCACTTCTGTGGCGAGAGAGCCAGGCCCAGGTCTGCCGCGAGCTCTAGGGCATCGAGGTAGGCGGCGTCCGCCATCTTCTGGGTTGCTGCCACTCCGACGAAATCATCCAGGTAACAGAGGACGAAGTGCCCTTTGCGGCGGAGCAGGTGGACGACCGCGTTTGTGGTGCGGGCGCAGGCCATAGAGGATGCGCGGCACCCGAATGGGGGGGCCATGTCGAAGTTGGTTAGTCCGTCGAGGGTCACTCCAAACAGTGGGACGGACAGTGGGCAGGACCGTAATTGTCTGTATGCTCTGGCGAGGTCGATCGTCCAGACACATGCCCCCACCCCGAGGCGTGGATCTCATCGGTGAGGTCGGCGATGTTGGGGAGTGTGTATGTGGCAGGTCGGCCTTGATAGTAGCCTTTCCTGATGCCCGAGTTGACGCTCGCGCCCCTCGGGAAGCTCAGGTCGACGATGACTCGCCTCTCGAGGGTGTTCTTTTTTGGGCGGGTCATCATCGGGCTGACCTGCGCCCAGGGCGTGAAGGGTGGCTCCAGGAAGGGGCCGATGAGGGCTCCTTTGGCCGCCTCGATCTGGACATACTTCCTGACCCAGGCGAGGTGCTGGGGCGCCTCGCGGTGGTTTGCTGTCGCGGAGACGGGTGGGCCGTCCGCTGTATTGTCTGCGGGCCACCCGTACTCCAGAAAGTCCACGAGCTGATCGTCGTGGTATCCGGTAAGGAGGTCCCTCCAGCGGTCTATGTTGCGGTCGGATGGGACTGGGATCCGAGCTGCAATGTAGTTGGGGAGGCCTGAGCGCCTCACCTCGTCGTAGGTATATCTGTATATGTCATTTTTCCATATGTGGGGTATGGAAGTAGGCCAGAAGCGGTCTAGGATGTTCCTATATGAGAGTGGTGTGTGCGGCGGGTTGTAGTGTGGTGCCGCCGAGGTGAGGTCGTTATTTGTGACGTCGTCAATGTCCTCGTCGGCCGCCTCTCTTTGGTGGTATGTGAGGAGCGCGTCCGGAGGTTCAGTCTCGTCATTGTTCGTCATGTTGTCGTCGATATGGAGGTTCGTCGCCGACCGGGAGAATGGCTGAACGCAGCCGACCGTGGTGCGGGTCGGCTCATAGCGAACTACGACAGCGGTCTGTTATGGCTTGTGGTCGATTGGTCCTTCTGTGTCGGTGGTGTTGTCAGAGGCTTGCGGCGTGTGGGATGGGTCCCGGGTGCCGTCGCGTGTGGAAAGCAAAGCGGGTTCTGGGGTGTGGGTGGTGTGGGAGGTGGTGGGGTCTGGGCGGGATGTCGGGCTTGTGGGGGGTGGGGGTGTGTGGGGTGGGTGGGTGGAGTGGGGGGTGGTTGTGGGGGAGGCGGGTTGGTGGATAGTGGTGGAGGGTGTGTTTGGGGTTGAGGGGTTGGTGACGGTGACGGCGGGGGAGTGGTAGGTTGGTTGAGGGTTGTGGGTGGGGGTGGGGGGTGGACGGGTGGGTGGGCGGGGTGGGTGGGTCTGGTGGCGGTGGTGGTCGGGGGTGGGCGGAGGTGTGTCTGGACTGGGCTGGCCGGTCGCCACGTGGTCTGTGTCTGCCGTTGGTGTTGGGTTCTCTCCATTGCCGTTAGGTGTAGTCGTTGTGTCCGCGGCGGCATTTAATGGGCGTCCCCCGTGGCGGTCGCGGTCTCCAGTGGCGCGGCGGGGGTCGTTTGGATGACGGTTAGGTGTTTGAAGTCTGTGGTCGGCGCGGGGCATGGGTATGTTAATGCGGTTCAGGTCTGGTTCGCTTGAGCTGCTCGTTGCGTCAGAGGATGTCATGTGGTGCGCTAGGGGGACCTTAGCGGCGGAGCTTGGGTCGGGTGGTTGGTCCGCCAGTGTCCCACGTGGCATCTTGGCGGGAGTCTGTGGTCGGTTGTCCGCGTCCTTTTGCTTGGTTTTGGCGGGAGTTAGGTTTACGGTGATTTTCGTGTCTGGGCGGTGGTCGGCGGTGGCGTTTCGTTAGGCACGTGCCCAGCCGTTCAACGAAAATCCGCTTTTTGTTCGTCGGTGTCGGTCACAGCCGCTTTTCTTTCCTGTTGCCGCTTTTTATTGTTGCACTCTTGTTCCCGGTGCGAGTTGGATTTCCTATACTTATTTGCACACCATGCACAGACGTGCGCATATTTTTCGCTACCCGTGCCGTGGGTGGCTGTGAATCTGCAGTCGTTGCCCCAGTTCCACCTGTGGCACGGGCGGCCATCCGTGTCGGGTGTGAACTTGGGTCTTTTGTATGGAGTGTTAGGTGCTGTTTGTTCGTCTCGTCCTTGCTGGGTTCGGTGCGGCGCCTCGGATCTCGCCATTCTCCTCTGCTCCTCTCTCCATATGCCCGCCAGGCAGGCTCCTCTCTGGAGATCCTTTATGGCTTGGTCATCGCGCCAACCTCTAGGGAGGCGGCCATCCTCTATCATGGCGAAAGTCTTTTCTGACCACGCTAAGCATGTCTCCCAGTGCCACTCGCCGGCCATGTTGCAATTCTCGTCCTGGTGCTCTATAATTGCTTTGATCCAGTGGTGGGCGAGTTTGGGGTCCTTTCTCATTCGCGCAAGGGCTGACATATATTCGTGCCAGTTGCTCTCCCCCAATCTTACTTTTCCTTTCCTCTCTTCCCGGATCACATATGTATGGGGCAGAAATGGCCTCCTACCTCTGCTGTTGGGTCGTCCGTCGTCATTCGTTTCCATTATGGCGTCTACGAGGTCTCTGTGTCGGTGGTCGTCCTCACTTGATGAGTCGTATCGTGTGCGGTGCCCTGATCTGTTCTTGTGAGTTGCTGTGTGTTCGTCTTGTTCGTCTCGTCCTTTGTGTTTCCTCCTGCTGCTTTTGTCGCTCCGGCTTGACTCGGTGGACGTTTCCCGCCATCTGCGACCACGTGGCGATGGGGGGGTGCGTGGTGATTCCGTTTCGTGGCGTCTCTTCCGTTTCTTTGTACGAGTCTCGTCCTGGGACCGGCTCCTCGTGCGGGATGCCCGTTTGGTGGTCTCTAGTGTGCTGACTCTCTCTGCCATGTCTTTGGCAAGGGAGGCCTGCTGCTGGATTGAGTCCGTGACAGATTGCCGTAGCAGGGCGATCTGCTGTGCCGTCGTGCCTCCCTCGGGCTCAGTCTCTCCAGGCGTCGTCGGTTTTTTCGCTACTACCGACCGTGGTCTGCCGCGTAGATGAGGGGTCCTAGCCGTTTCTGTGTCGGCGGCTGGGTCGATGGTCTGGGCCTGTGCCAGTGCGGCGACGTGGCGTTGTGTCTTACGTGGCGGCATGGTGAGTTGCTCGGTGGTCAGCCTAACGGCGTGTAGATGCAGCTGAAGTTGGAGGGTGTTGTCGGTGCGGTGTCTGGTGAGGAGTGGGCCGAGTGGGAGGCGCAGGCAGTGTAGGGGCGGGGGGAGGAATGAGGTCAGAGGTGCTGGTTCCCGGTCGGAAGTCAGTAGTGGCGCCATCTGCAGGGTAGTGGGGAAGTAGGGGAGGGGAGCGGTGTCGCCGCCTGTAGGGAGGGGGTCAGGTGGAGGAGAGGGGAAGGGAGGGAGAGGAGCGGGGGGAGTGAGGAGCAGCTCCGACTCGGTCCCGAATTACCCATATTACCGAAGTAATATGCACAATTTAATCTTTGGAACAGTTCTTTTGTCAGCGACTGAATGGTTCCATATATATATATATATATATATATATATATATATATATATATATATATATATATATATATATCTCGCGCACATCAAAAGAGATATATTATGTGAGGTATCAAATCAAATCTGGTATGTAAGGTATCAAAACAAATATGGTATGCAAGTTACCAAGATTAAATATGATCCGTAACATAGCAAAACAAATATGATTTAAGTGTATCAAAGTAAATATGGTGTGTAAGGTATTAAAGGAAATATGGTGCATAAGGTTTCAACTAAAAATGGTATATAAGGTAGCGACGCAAATATGATCCAGTTATATCAAAGGAAATATGGTGTGCAACGTATCTAATCAAATATGATATATAGGCCTAAGGTAACAAAAGATATGATTTAGAGGTATCGAAGGCATTATCGTGTATAAGGTATTTTGGAGGTATCAAAGTAAATATGGTGTGTAAAGTTGTACATGAAATATAATGTGGAAGGTATCTAATCAAATATCGTAGGTAAGCTGGTAAGGTAGCAAAACAAATATGGTTTCATGGAATGGAATGGAATATGATGTGTAAAGTATCAAATAAAATATGAAGTGTAAGGTATCAAATCAAATATGGTGTGTAAGGTATCAAATCAAATATGTTAAGATATCAAATCAAATATGGTGTATAAGGTATCAAATCAAATATGGTGTATAAGGTATCAAATCAAATATGGTGTATAAGGTATCAAATCAAATATGGTGTCTAAGGTATCAAATCAAATATGGTGTGTAAGGTATCGAATCAAATATGGTGTGTAAGGTAGCAAATAAAATATGGTGTGTAAGGTATCAAATCAAATATGGTAAGGTATCAAATCAAATATGGTGTATAAGGTATCGTATCAAATATGGTGTATAAGGTATCAAATCAAATATGGTGTATAGGTATCAAATCAAATATGGTGTGTAAGGTATCAAATCAAATATGGTGTATAAGGTATCAAATCAAATATGGATTGAATGTATCAAAGGAAATATGGTATGTAACTTATCTAGACAAATATTATATTAAGGAATTAAAAGAAATATAGTAAGCATGTAACAAGATAAATATGGTATGCACCATATCAAAATTAATAACCTTCTTGCCTGAGGCCAAATGCAAAGACTTGGTGATTGTCCTCGCCCGTGCCTGAACAAATGCCTGCCCGTTAATTCTTTGCTAAGCTGTTAAAAACGTGTCACGCTATCAGCAATTCAACATTCACATCACTTCTTAACTCATAAATTTGACTCTGCGAGGATTCGAACCAAGGAGTCCGAATTCCATGACCTACAAGAACGGGAGGCGCACGCTAAACTCATTCGGCCATCGCGTCTGGTTATATAATTACGTCTACATACAAAAATAACAAATAGAAATAAACCGCCTGTCCGAAGTTGATTTTTATATATAATAAGCCAGTAATTGATGCCTTTCAATGTTTATAAACATTGTGTATGCGCGCTCAGCTTGGCTGCAGAACGAATGCACACTGCCATTGAGTTTGCCGATATGTGCAGTGCAAAACGTCAGTTTTATTCCAAATTAATAGAAATACAGAACCCTAACCTTATGAATTTAATATAATCTGTTTGTTGAATATGTTTTCTATATGTGTTCCAAGCAGGTTGTTTCTAAGGGGTGTGGTTTTAGAGATATTTCACATTTTTTGTATGAAAATAGCTCACACCCATTGACAATGCATTGAGTTTGCCGATATGCGCAGTGCAATAAGTCAATTTTATTATAAATTAATAGAAATCCAGAACCCTAAGCTTATAAATTTAATATAATCTTTTTGTTGAATATCTTTTGTATATGTGTGCCAAGCGGTTTGTTTCTACGTGGTGTGGTTTTAGAGATATTTCACATTTTCTGTATGAAGATTGCTCATAGCCATTAAGTTTGCAGTGTGGCCCTGTGTTGTCCTGCAACCAAGCTGCGCGCGCACTGACCTACATACCTATGCTGACGTCACATGGAATAGGTCTATAAGCCAGTACTTTAAAATAAATAAAAGTTTGTGACTGAGCGTCCAGACCAACACGCCTACTAAAACCTCCTTTAGAGCTTTCACGTTTAGTAGGCTCTCAGCCACTTGTGTCAGTGACTGCCATGGCAAATTGACACTCTTTTATCGCAGCACTCCACACGGGAAAGAACAAGCGTGTCTGGTTCTGGAACATACAAGTGTCGACCGACCCCGAGGGAACGCCAGAATAACAGGGCTTTTCATGCGAAAATACAAGCACCGATTTATGTTCTATTTATTGTAACTATAAATGGGTTATTTCGAGGAATCAACAGGCCAAGATTTGATTGTCATTGTTTATAATTATTATATTATATATGTATTTATATGTGTGTATATAATTATATATGTATATGAGCCAGGATCACGAAAAGAGGCCAATTGGGGGAAGTTGTCGGCGTCGAGCATGGATGTCGGTGTCGATCGGTATAATTATAATTTAGCACTGACAGAGGTGTTGGAAAGTCCTTAAATTTATACTGAATGTAAAGGTCGAGAAAATACAAGAACCTCATTTTTTTCTAGGATAATTTATTATAAAACAAAGAAATGCACCACACTTTAAGAATTGCGACACCGACATCTGTCAAAGTTGTCGGCGTCGATCATTGGATGTCGGCGTCGATCGGTATAATTATAGTTTAGCATTGACAGAGGTGTTGGAAGGTCCTTAAATTTATCCTGAATGTAAAGGTCGAGAAAATACAACAACCTTATTTGTTTCTAGGATAATTTAATATGAAACAAAGAAATGCACTACACTTTTAAGAATTCTGACGCCAACATCTTCAATTGACCACCGATTGGCCCATTTTCGTGAGGCTGACTCATATATATATACATATATACCCTTTATCGCGTGTAATAACGCCTGTAGTGTCTTGCACGCCCCCCCCCCCCCCCCCCCCCCCACTGTCCGGCTGGAGCGGGGTGGGGGGGCGTGGGTGTGACCCCCATCATGCACCGCTCCGCCTCCTGCGCGGGGGCCTAGCCTCCACTCGCTATATATGGTCATGGGGTGATGGAGATGGGAAATATTGCACATATATCCTTGGCTAACAGGTCAGTGCAGAATCCTACACTCGTCCCCCTGGAATTGTAAGTCTTTTAATTGGTTTACATCCATAAATTGTGTAATCTAAGTTAATACTCGCAATTATATAAATACAGGCAATGCACTGACACATATATATATATATATATATATATATAAATACATATGCACGCCTACCTGTCTATGTGGGTCCTTGCCTGAGAGGTCAATGCAGACTACTATACTATATTATAAGCCTTTTCTTATGAAAATACAAGCAAGGATTTATGTTATATATATTCTAGCTATAAATGTTTTATTTGGATGGATCAACTAACCAAGAACTTGATTGTGATTGTGTATATTCATATGTTGTATATGGATAGTGATAATCCCTTTATCGCGGGTAATAAACTCTGTAATGGTTCCTTCCCCCCTCTCATGGGGTATGTGGGGGGGTGGGGGGGGGGCGCCCAGTATGCACCTCGCCCCCTCCCAACCTCGGTTGGGGGGGGGGGGGGTTGCCTTCGCCACTCGGTCGGAAGCAATTTATATATACATATATACCTATGCAAATATTTGTTGGCTAAGCAGGGTAATTTCAATCATGGACACTTGGCCTTCCTCTCTTGCGCTAATTTCTAGCAATTCTGATCACCATGCGAGATAAGTGATACGAATAATGACATTCAGCGACCACATGCAGGAAGCCGCCAACAGAGCTAATGGAATACTGGCTATCATTCGAAGATCGTACACATACCTAGATGAGGATGTTGCGCGCAGACTGTACATATCCCTTGCACATCCACTTTTGGAATATGGAAATGTTGTGTGGTCACCACTCTACAGGAAGGATGCTGAGTCAATTGAGAGGATCCAAAGAAGGGCAACGAAGCTTGTACATGGATTCAATGAAATACCCTATGAACAACGTATGCGTCATTTGAAGATCCCAAGCATGTACTACAGACGGGCCCGGGGGGATATGATTGAAGTATTCAAATATCTCCATGGTAACTACAAGACAGTCAGCCCCCTTATCAGAGACTCCAACACCAGGACGACAGGGCACTCCCTGAAGCTGAGGAAGCGGTACTCCAGACTTGACCTGCGACACAATTTTTTCGGCTTTAGGGTGGTTGACCTGTGGAATGACCTGCCGGAGAGTGTCGTAGCAGCAGAGGCGGTGAACTGTTTCAAGTCGCGACTGGATGCATACTGGTCAAGCATTACATATATCTTGGAGACAGTGACAGTTGCTACGATCCACCACATCTGAAGAACTGTCTCCATTTCTATTAATTAAGAGCGGCTACCAGGTCCAAGGCCTATTATAGCTGTATCCTATTGATTGATTGATTGATTGATTGAATGCTTTTAAGGCATAGCTTTGACTCGGCCAGGGTTCGAACGAACTACCGCATAGAACGCGGGTGGTTGACCTATTTGGCCCTCCAGTCTTACATAACATGTGTCACGAATGAGCGTTCCTAGGCATATAACCGGCATTAAAGACCACCATAGCTAAGATGGCACAGGGTGTTGCCATGCACTGCAAAAGATGGCCGGCTAACTTCTGGTGCAGTGAACCCTTGAGTGAAACTCCATTAAGGGCACAGCTCTTCGATCCCTCTAAAACAATGAGCTTGCCGGTGCAGGTATCACAGCGTGCTGGGTATTAATCTCCTCAGAC
The DNA here is from genome assembly GCA_030323885.1 of Branchipolynoe longqiensis. Classification (NCBI taxonomy): domain Eukaryota; kingdom Metazoa; phylum Annelida; class Polychaeta; order Phyllodocida; family Polynoidae; genus Branchipolynoe; species Branchipolynoe longqiensis. The sequence continues at coordinate 9,761,817 of CM059186.1, read as the reverse complement.
AAATGGCTGGGGGGCTTTAAAGGTCATGCCTGGTTCCTCTGATTAATGAGTTCTGTAAATAGTGTAGCCATAAAGTGGAGTGGCTCCGGGCCCCGACCCTGGTCCCCGTGGGATGCTCAGCCTATTTGCACACGTGCAGATAAATTGCGCTGGGAAATCTTTAAAAGAAACTGATTAAAAGGAGCAGTGAGAGGATCGATGAAACTTTACTTAAAGCTGCATAGTCCGATGAAATATCAAAATTTTAAAACCAAACCAATTCTCTAAATTGTATTTGATATATCTAACTTAGATACTGAAGCACTTATTAATCATTTGTTTCTGTGTAGAAGGCAATACTGAGTCAATTTAACAGAACCTGTTACTGCAGAAGTCTATGGTGTCAGAGTTTTGGCAAGCTTGCTAAAACTAATTTTCCATGTTTGCACTCAAAATATCTCAAAAGTTTACGATTTAAAATCAAAGAAAATTTGAACTAATGTAAAGTAGATACTAGTGATCGATCTAATATATTTATCTCAGAAAAAGTACGGAAATTCAAAACCATCGGACTATGCAACTTTAACATTGCATAGTCGGATGGTTTTTGAGTTTCTATTATTTTCTGATATTAATGCGTTAGATTGATCATTATGATTCATTTTGTTTTAGTTTGAAGTAGGTTTGATTTTAAATGGCTAACTTTACTGCTATGTTATGAATAATATATAATACATACAATATAATACATATTAAAGAATACGTAATATAAAATATGTACATATCTTGATGTTTATTTTAAAGAATATAGAATATAAAATATATACAAAACTTGATGTTTATTTTAAAGAATATATAAAATAGAATATAAAATATATTCAAAACTTGATGTTTCTGAACTGAAGTGCAACACCAATTTAATGAGTGTCCTAGTATCTAATTTGTATATGTAGGATCAAATCTAGGATTGGCGCTTTGGTTCCCATAATGTAATGCTTTTACAGGATTATGCAGCTTTAAGTGCGAAGGTGGTGGTAAGTGGAGGGGGGGGGGGAGGGGGGCTAGAACAGGGTAATACGCTTAAGGGTAAGGCAAAAGGGCTTAGATTAGATCTAAGAAGTCTTCAAGGGCATAGCTCAATTTGTCGGTTAGTTGTTGTTTTATGTCCTAGCAACATCTAAGGTCATATCAGTTGTCGGGTAGTGCTAGGACATTGGATATGCTTACATCGTATATACATTGATGTTTGTTTAACTATTTATATATGAAGGTGCATAGTCCGATGAAAGCCTAACATGTTCTAAACTAAAATATATGTTTAGTTTTGTTCCTAGATATCCAATTAAGTACTGGTCCACACATATTAAACATTTATTATGCGATGTCAATTGAATATCAGTCTTTTTACTGGGAAAACCCATGATGTGCATCATTTCATCATTGCTACCAACATGAAATGTGCATGCTTTGTTTGTTTGTTGTTTTGCATCCTAGCAGCATCTGAGGTCATATCAGGACAGAAATTTGCATGTTTTCACTTCAAATATCCCCGAAGATAAGATAATCCATTAGATTAAAAGAGTCTTCAAATTAAAGAAAGGTACATTACAATAATCAACCAAATATACAAAAATCCTCCGGTCCGACTGTGTGGCGCATCCGGTAGGGACGGGGCGGGCCGATGGCGGCGCCACCGGTCACATGCTTTCAGGTCGAGGAGCAATAGCATCTAATACTTTCAACATGTTCATAGTCATACAAAGTGTACTACTTTTCTCAACCCAGAGAAGTACACATCAATATTTTACTACCGAACATGAAGACAAGACGGTGAACTCTTTTTGGTGTATTGATGCTGCCCAATACAGTTAAGTCTAATGACTTATTTTCGCCACTAGACAGTAATAGTCTTGTCATTTCCCTCTGCGTTATCACTTTCAGTTGTTGCGTCACTATTTACTGCATGCATTCTTTCTCTGTTTGTAAGCATTCTCCCACATCCCGCAACACTGTATGCGTTTGTTAGTTCTACAATTGGATAGTTGTTTGTTTACCAATAGTTGATTTCCTTGATTGCCTTCACCATGCTGTCTTATTGGTCATTAGCTTTCAATTTTAAGTTTAAAGGCCCAGTCACACTTTACCGGATTGAGGAAACGGATTGAAACGAACACAAATAATCTAATCCGGTGTGATTTGGACTTGAAATGTATCGATTATGTAACAGACGGTAACAGGCGGGTAAAATACGGTAACGGACAGCTAACAGATGGTATCGGTTGATAACGTATCTAACGTTCAACGGACAATTCAGTATACAAAAAGAACTATAGCGAACAGCAACGGACGGGTAACGGATATGGGACGGACAGGGAATGGCCGGTAATGGATAATAACCACATACATGTGGTTAGAGTCTCTCACTTTTTTCTAGGTCAGACTCCTAATCTGAGGGTTGGCGGTTCGATTCCCCATGCCCCCAGCTCTGCCAATTTGGATTTCCACCGCTGTGTATAACTTACAGCGTCATCAAAGGCCGGTTGCTCTCATATCATGTCTATGTGGTGTGGGAGGTTAAAAATCCCTTGGGTTGGTAAAAGTGTAGGCTTGGGCTTTCTATCGACCAGCAGTGGAATGAGGAAGACCAGTCGTCTATGACTGAAATTTCTCCTGCTTAAACAACTAATGGACCAAAAACATCAGTCTGGCGCAATCCGTTACAATTTATGTGCATGCTCAAGACTTGTAACGGATCGGGCCTGATATCAATGGATATCAATCGGTCTGCAACGGACACAAACCAGACTTTGCCCCGGATATCAAAGGACTTTTTTCCGTTTCAATCTGTTTGCTCAATCTGGTAAAGTCCGGCAGCATCTGTTCTTAGTTTTGTGCATGTTCAAAACTTGTACGTACACAAAACGGACATTGTTCGTTTTCTGTCCGTTTTCCCCCAATCCGGTGAGGTGTGACTGGCGCTTTAGCCAGCTTCCTGACACTTGTTCTAACTGCTCACTTAACAGGGGTAAGTAACTGTAATCACAGATAGTAGAGGGATAGATGGTTAAGTGACGTCATAAAGCGTGATAATTGGCCATTTTGAAAGCGTGATAATTGTCCACGTCATTCATATGATATAACCTAGTAGACCCTCCCTTCCTTCTACTCTTCTCTCCAACCTCACACTTTTGAAAAGATGGTTGCACTATATGGCAGCATTTCTAAGGCATCATAAACCATGCCGGTTTAATACAAAATAAAACCACCAAACAACTATATGTGTCTAAACTGAAAATATATTTCTAGCTATATAAATTATGTTGCCCCTATCATCACTCATTATCACGCTTCCAACATGGATTGGGGGAAATGGACAGAAAACGAACAATGTCCGGTTTGTGTCCGTACAAGTTTTGAACATGCACAAAATGAGGAACGGATGCCGCCGGACTGACGTAGATGGTTCTAGTCCGTTTTGAGTTTTGTTTCCTCCATTGGATATCCTTTCATGTCCGTTTCATGTCCGTTCATTCAGTGGCCATTTACCCGATAGCGCAACATTTTGACACATTTTAATACATTTTGATACTCATCACCACCGGACTAGAAAATCCTGTACAGTGCTCAATCCGGTGATGTGTGACTGGGGCTTTAGATATAAAATCCTTGCTACAACACACACACAGAATAATCCCTTGTGACCTAGATTGGGTGTTGTTGGCAGACATGTGGAAGCTGTTTCAACGTGATCTGACATCGGCACCGAATCGCGGTAAGGCTGGAACAGAGAGGGAGAGAGCGAGGCAGATATGTATCGGGGGAGATATAGGGGAATGTCTGGACCCGCGCGTGCCGATCAGTCTGCCAGCGACTGACTGTGGTGGGAAATCCCACTGTGCACGGGCAAAGGGAATGAAGAAACATAAGGAGGTGGGTATGAGAATAGACACTACTACTAGTGCTAGCATTTGTAGTCAAGCATATATAGAACTGACTGGCTGTCAGAGGACGGTGTAAGGAGCCATTCTCCTTTCTTTTCTTGTTCTTCTTAGCTTGTTTGTGAATGATCTATTTTATATGGTTACACAGGGTTTTAATACCCCTGTCACACTACGACGTAACGAGCCAACGTGAGCCTAACGTGACGGTTTTTCGTCATTACGTTGCCGTACGTTGGGTTACGTTATGATGACGTCATAATGACGTTAGAGTGACGTCGAGCTACGTCATATTACGTCGTGTTACGTCGGCGCGCGTCAAGGTTTTGAACCTGTTCAAAACTTTCGACGTATCTCGACGTGAAGCCGTCACGTCGGGATGACGTGACAATGACGTTAGGTAGACGTTCCGCGATCGTTATAGCAGCGTAAATGACGTTAGAGTCACGTTATGTCACGTCAGACCGACGGCCCGGGTGGGAGCAAGGTGTGGGCAGCTTTTTGCACGTTACGGTCACGTTACGGTCACGTTACGGTCACGTTACGGTCACGTTACGGTCACGTTACGGTCACGGTTACGGTCACGTTACGGTCACGTTACGGTCACGTTACGGTCACGTTACGGTCACGTTATGTTGGCGTTACGGTCACGTTACGTCCACGTCGCACCCGTTACGGCGACGTTACGCTCACGTTACACTAACGCCCGGTCACGTCGCCAATTACACCTCCCCCCTAACGTTGTCACGTTACAGCTAAGGTCACGACGTGCACCAACGTTACTTTCACGTTACGCTCACGTCCACAATTTGCATATTACGCCCATAACGTCGACGTAATATAATTATTTTCACGTTCTGCCTACGCTGACGTAGTCACGTCGTAGTGTGACAGGGCCATAAACGGTGTTAACTTACTGACTTTGGGGTATCATGAGCAGTAGTCTGCAGGATTACCTACATGTTTAAAGCCACATAATCCGATGAAGACAAAACCAAAACACATAGCCTTAATTTAACCCTCCAGAACAGGCTTAGATTGTTTGTTTTTTGTTGTTTTATGTCCTAGCCACATCTAAGGTCATATCAGGAGGGGCACCGACTTGTGACAGTACGCACTCATGGCGATTTTATAGTGCTGCCCCACTGGGAAATCAGGCCGTGGGCACCATGATCCGATATCCCACTCAGTCACATTATCCTGACACTGAGCTAACTAGTCCTTGCCCTATCCTAATAATCAGGGATGAAAGATCTCCACGATTTCGCGGATTTCCGGGATTTTTCCTGTATCTATAATTCTATACTAATACGTTGCCCCCGTCCTGATATGACCTTAGATGTTGCCAGGATGTTAAACTCCAACAACCAACCAACCAACATGTTGTTTCAGGCTGCAGCGCCATCAGCGTATACTAATGTGTGGTGCAGATGCCGCAGCACTATCAGCGTATACTACTAATACATGCTTCAAGCGCTGCAACACTATCATGTATCAGCGTATACCAATATGTATGGAACCCGACTTCCGGGAATTTTCAGCGATTCCCTGACGATGTTAAACTTATGGGAGAATATCAACATTTGCGCTTTTTTTTCCCAGAGACCACTTTCATCCCTGAATAATGCCAAGCATCAGGCTAGGAAGTGACATGTATCAATTTTTAAGTCATTGGTTTGACTCGACTGGGAACCGAACTCGCGAACTCCCGCTCTTCCACATGCGAGGCCTGTGCTCTACCGATTCGGCCACCGCGCCCGGTACCGACTTTGATATTGGTGCACTTATTATGCATGCATTTTTTATATTTTTTGTTGGTACATTAGTTGCTTAAGCAGGGGAAATTTCAATCGTGGACGATTGGTCTTCCTCATTCCACTGCTCCTTGCCCTATCCTAATAATGCCGAGCACCTGGCTAGGAAGCAATTTTGAAGTCATTGGTTTGACTCGACCAGGATTCGAACCCACGATCCCATGATCAACCAACACGGGGGATGGATGCTCTAACTCATTCGGCCATCCCATCTGGTTAATTCTACATAGAATGCAGAGTAGACCAATCTCACAGAACGCTGCCTACACTGGCCTATGGCGTGCAGTATTTTAGTGCTCCCCGACAATACAAATTGTGCATGTTTCCACTGCAAATATTTCTAGCCCCCTAAAATAAAAGTTATGCTACTCTGAAGTAAATAATAACAATGATGATCATTATATATTTAACTAATACTTATCGCATAGATTATTTGCTGCTGCATAGAAAGAATACTATAAGAAACAACACGCAATGGAAGTGCCGATGCAATAATATTTATTTAGGAGAAACAGTAGAGCTTGGGCCCAGCTGTATAAAGAGAAAACATTGCAATGGTAGTTGTGAGTGGGCAGAAAAAGTGTGCGCATCACTGGCTCACCGAGAAGTGAGAAGATGGCGGTGAGCTGGGTTCAATGGCCGAAAACGTGTGACAGCCTGCTGGCCAATCGGGTGGATGGAAGGCGGGCTCGTCAATCCACCTAAAGTAGAGTCCAAGGTTCAGTGGGGGGAGAGACGGTAAACATGTTATTCCCACCATAACATGTTATTCCCGCCATATCTGAGAAGCACGCTGGAAATGGCTGCCAAGGTGTGGAATGCCCAAATGGTAAAGGAATGACAAATTCCTGAAATAAAAACTTACAAAAGATATCTGTGCAAATTAGGCTAGGAAACTCCCACTAAGCTGCACGTCAAAGGGGCATGTGATATGTCATGGCCCACCAGCGGGACGCCCAATGGTAGGTAACCGTGCCAAGAGTAGCCAGATAACACACCACACAGCTACGTACAAGCCTATGATATGTAAATAGGAATAGGCTAGTCTAGTAATAAGAGTAGAACAAAATAAAATACATATATGCCAAGAAAATAAAAAAAACTAGCATAGGCTACTAACCATAGCAACCAATTATCTATCTGCTACTGAAATGCAGGCAATCAAATAACTTATCAGCAGCTACTGTGTGGTAAGATAACACCAACACTACAACTGGCCAGCATTGAAAACAAGCCTGGGTACCCGGGCTTATATGCTATGGAGAGTATAAATACAACCTCAATAAAAAATATAAATACAATTTTTAAAAACAATGCGAACATCCCCGCTAATTTAATAGAACCTCTCACTGCTGGTGCCTATCGTGCCGACCACCATTTCTGTGTGTACGCCAACATAATAATTTACTGTTTTCAGTTTAAATATTTCGTTCGTTTTAAGATGATAGTTAGTTAAAACTAAAATAAAGCATATTATAATTTCCAACCCAATATCTTTAGGCTAACAAATATGTTTCATAAACTCAAAGCCATCGGGCTATGCACATTTTTTGCTTTAAAAGAGTACACCTACAAATCCTCACATGCAAATAACCCCATGATATTATCCCTAAAAGACACTGCTTTTTCGTATCGATAATAGAACAAAACACACAAAAAACACATTGAATAACATCACACAAAATGACATCCAAGAGGGGTGACATAGTAAAGGGAATCAAGTTCTTGTCTCTTAAATATGTGTTGATTAGCGCTAACTTCCCATCCTTGACGACTTTTATCTGTCATAAATTAGGACATAAACGTCATGTTGAGCACCAGCCTCCTTCTAACATCGATTTAGTGGCACCCACCCCCAAACCCCCACATCCACCCCCACCCACCCCACTGAATACTTGGGAGTGAGTGCATTCTATTATGCATAATTAAGAACATAAAGATGGACGTCTATGCTAATATGCTGATACCAGAACCAGGGGTTAATGACAGACCTTGCATAATTAACAATAACAAAGCCGTAAAATGGTAAAAGAGGAGTGCCACTCATCTTACCTTTCATGCCTGTGTTTACAACAGTTTTCCCAGATAACCCATTCAACAGCCATTGGGATCAGCGACAAAAATACTTCTCTTGTATTCTTTGAATGGCTGGGTTATTTGTGTTTTTGTGGATTATTTGATAGCAAAGTTGTGGATATTAGTGAGTGAACATCCTTAATTTGATAATGGGGCTGTGATGCTACGCCATCTATATTTCAACTACCAAACTAACATTCTTGCCCAATGTGTACTTTTGATTCCGCACGACATGACGCTTAATAAGGTCATTCGACCACCCTACTGCAATATTTCCCATTTTCATCATCCTAGTGGCACTGGCGCCATGACCAGGGCCTATATGCAGGACTCGGTGGTAGCGGCGTTTGGTGGTACAGCCTATTACCGGGTAGCTATCGCCGACGTCGGGAACTGTGTCAAGTGCTATGCGGGAGTGCGTACCACTTTGATTATAGCTACCCGTGAAGTTATTTATAGATTTGGGAAATCCCTCTGCATCATGTAGCCCCAAATCTATTCAATGCTGTCATATTTAACAGAATTACATACGCAATAAGTGAAATATGATGAAATTAACCCTAAATTCGAAGCAAGATTAATGCTGCCGCCGCAACGGCGACGATATTAATATTTTCGAACCGACGAATGTAAAGTAAACAAATCGCCGCCGCCGCCACATTCACTAATACAAACCAGAAAGAAAGCAAGTACACTAGTATTTAGATGTTAGTTTTGGTCGTATCACTAATACTACTTGTAGTAATACTAACTAGTAATAGCAGTATGAGTATCAAGGCAGAGACTGAGAGAGTGACCTGTGGCCGTGACCCGTGTCAGTCACTGTAGGCTGAAAGCGGCGGCGACGGCGGCGATTTGTTTACGTTACGTTCGTCGATTCGAAAATATAACTATTAATATCGCCGCCAATGCGGCGGTTAGCCTTAATAACGCTTCGCATTTAGGGTTAAATTGATACAATTTCACTTATTGCGTATGTAATTCTGTTAAATATGACACCATTGAATAGATTTGGGCCTAATAAACTCGCTATACCTCCTATCTATCAGAGGTAAGGTACCACCGGTTAAGCCTTTGGTGTTAGGCCTATCACCAACTCGCGCATCCAACTTTTTGCCGCTACCCGGGAAATTCCCGGCTACCACCGTTTCGGCTCGCTATCACCGAATACCACCGACTCCTGCATATAGGCCCAGGTGGCCACTGCATGATAGTTGAAATGACCTGTGCATATTTAAGCGCATTGCCTGTATGTCATTGTTAGCATTAAACAACTTATGGATAGGAATCCATTTAACAAACTTTCAATTCCAAGGGGACGAGGAGAGTGGTTTGCAGTGACCTCTCAGGCAAGGAGCCTCCTAGACAGGTGGATGTGAATAAGGTGATGCTATCAGGGAGCCTATGTGGCGTAATGCTTAGTACCCTTAGTACCCTACCCTTAGTACTCTTAGTACCCTACCCTGGAAACCAATAGATTTAGCTTCGATTGTTTTTTGTTTTTTTTTGCTCCATTAGTTGTTTAAGCAGGGGAAATTTCAGTCATAGACGACTGGTCTTCCTCATTCCACTGCTGGTCGATAGAAAGACCGAGCCTACACTTTTACCGACTCAAGGGATTTTTAACCTCCCACACCACATAGACATGGTATGGGAGCAACCGGCCTTTGATGACGCTGTAAGTTATACACAGCGGTGGAAATCCAAATTTGCAGAGCTGGGGGCACGGGGAATCGAACTGCCGACCCTCAGCTTTAGGAGTCTGACCTAGAAAGAAGTCAGACACTCTAACCACTCCGCCACAGAGAATGCTACATTCCTTCACTAATTGCAATATTTCCTATCTTCATCACCTCCATGACATTATTACTGGAAATAAATATTTCAAAGAGGTTATGGATGTTACGCGTAACATTGGTAATTTAGGGCGGAGACGGGAACCACACAATGTACTTATTAAGCATTTGTTGCCACATAGAAGGGAACACTGAGGATTTTCTTTTGGTTTAAATCCGTTACTTACAGAAGCCTATGGTCTCAGAGTTGTGCCATGCTTGCCAAAACTATTTTGACAACTATCAAGTATCAACTGTCTCAAAGTTAGCAATTTAATATAAAAGTTACTTCAAACTAAAGTAAGGTAGATTATAGCAATCAATTTAATATAATTTATCTCAGGAAAGAAATGACAGATGCTCAAATCCATCGGACGATGTAACTTGAAATATATTTGCTAGTTAAAAGAGCATTAGCGCTGTTCAATCTGAACAGAAGGATTTTGGTTTTACTTTGCTTCTTTTTGTGATTCTTTTTGGGGGTGGGGATGGAGGAGGATCACGTGGTGTAGTGACATCTGCGATGCATCAGCTGCGATCACTCATCTCAGAATTTGATAATTGTGACGTCACTACCTCATCTGTATGGCATGTTAACGGATGAGCCATAGGAGGGGGTCCGGGAAGGGGTCAAGGGTGCGGGGTGGGGAGAAAGGGAGGGGGAGGATGGGGTGTAGGGGGCAAGGGAGGGGGGAGGATGTGGTGTAGGGGGAGGGGGAGGATGTGGTTCATAGATGGCTGCCGTCAGGGGGCATAAATGTAGTTGTACACCACATCCTCCCCGTCCCCTTTACCCCTAGACCACATCCTCCCCCTCCCTTTCCCCCTACACCACATCCTCCCCCCTCCCTTTCCCCCTACACCACATCCACAGCATTACAACTACCATTCTGCCCCCTGACGACAGCCACAAGAACTAACGTTGTAGTTAGCAACTCACTGTACAGCATGCTTTGTACACTAGAGCATTACAACTACCATTATGCCCCCTGACGGCAGCCACAAGAACTAATGGTGTAGGTAGCAACTCTATGTACAGCATGCTTTGTACACTAGAACATTACAACTACCATTATGCCCCCTGACATCAGCCCCAAGAACTAGTGTTGTAGGTAGCAGCTCTCTGTACAGCACGCTTTGTACACTAGAACATTATAACTACCATTCTGCCCCCTGACGGCAGCCACACAAACTAGTGTTGTAGGTAGCAGCTCTCTGTACAGCACCCTTTGTACAATAGAGCATGACAACTACCATTCTGCCCCCTGACGACAGCCACAAGAATTAATGTTGTAGGTAGCAGCTCTCTGTACAGCCTCCATTGTACACTAGAACATTACAACTACCATTATGCCCCCTGACGGCAGCCACAAGAACTAATGTTGGAGGTAGCAGCTCTCTGTACAGCCTCCATTGTACACTAGAACATTACAACTACCATTATTCCCCCTGACGTTAGCCACAAGAACTAATGCTGTAGGTAGCAACTCACTGTACAGCATGTTTTGTACACTAGAGCATTACAACTACCATTATGCCCCCTGACGGCAGGCACAAGAACTAATGTTGTAGGTAGCAGCTCTCTGTACAGAATGCTTTGTACACTAGAGCATTACAACTACAATTCTTCCCCCTGACAGCAGCCACAAGAACTAATGTTACAGGTAGCAACTCGCTGTACCTGTGTACAGCATGCTTTGTAAAATAGAGGATTCCAACAACCACTCTTCCATCTGGTGGCAGTGACAAGAACTAATGATGTAGGTAACACCCCTCTGTGCAGCATGCCTTGTGGCAAAGGTCTAACAGTATCTAGCTGTTCTTGAATTAGACTACTTTTTCTTGCAAAAAGTGTCACATTTGTCGTCGGACTTTAAGACGCACGACTCGCTCAGATGCCCGACCGGTAAGCCCTTGTCTGTGACAGAGGGGGACAATAATGGTATGCAGGCCTACTCTACGTCCCCATCCCACAGGCGAAGGCTGCTTTAACAGCTTCTTGTAGACCAGCTGTAGACTACACATGTGAAAATATCCACAGTTGGCAAACCTTCAAAATACTAACACAGACACACTTATATTTCAAAATATAGAATATAGAAAAAAATATAGTAAAAAGTCTCCGGTCTGACTGACGTTGGTCAATATCCGGGGTAGGTTAGGTGGGCGAGATGGCACCACCGGTAAAGTGTTGTATCTTACGGAGGATAACAACAATAATAATAATAAGTAATATATCTTTATACTCGCATAATACGTTATACATCATATATATATATGGTCTGGATAACGACCAGGCACAGCTGGCATACAAGTGCTAAAGCATATGACTAGTGGCTCCGGTGTGGCCGAATCTGGAACTACATGCAGCATGCAGTAGAGCCTAGATAAATGGTATATAATAATAGAGCAAACTGAAGAGGTTAGTCTCCTTGTTTATATTCCCATAATAGAACAACAATTCCAGTGCGCGAGTGACAGTATTTGCCCGCACTAGTAGAGGTTGGGGGTGGGGTGTCACCTGTCCCAACAGTGAAAAGGGGTCACCCATAAAGTAGTACACGACATATGGGTGATCAATATAGGGAATCTTCCCTTACGCGCTGTTATACTCGCATCATTTTTATACATCACATACATATTTAATATGTTACCATACACATATTTATATTATGTATAAAGGCCCGGGTGCGAATGTTGAGCGTCCAAGGAAGGAAAGCTGGCGGTGGTGGTGCCAGTGGTCATGTGTGAGGGGGGTACTCCACACCAAATGATACAACGAATAGCAGTAACAAATAGAAATAGTAATAATAACTCCCTTCCATGCCTTTATACTCGGATAATGCTTATACATCAGGCATCTACTATATATAATATGATTTATAGATTGCACATATTATATCTGATATATTATGACATATATAGTATACATGTAGTATATATATAGTATATATGCATAGGTTATATTATATATAGTATACATTGGATGTACACTATATATAGTATATTCAGTATATAAAACATATCTAGGATAGATAACACATATATTATATATAGTGTACATTGTATATAATATATTGGATAGAGTAATTGCATTATATTGCAACTATATATTATAGATACTAAATATATTTAAATTGAAGATTTAATGAAGCTGATAGTTGGAGTAGGCGCAGGACCGGAAGTGGTTTGAAATGGCCTTGACCGAAATTAGAGCAGATATCCGCCCCCTATGCAGCTCAAAAACACCACAACCCTAGGTGAAACTGGAACAGGCATAGGTGAACGGGTAGAGAAGCGAATGCTCCTAGGTGGCGCCACTAGTCAAGTTGGTAAAGTCACAGAGCGAGGCAGTCAAAGACTGAGGAGGGAGTCTATAGAATTGTCAGTATTTATTTATACTTGTATACTTCTTATGCATTACATATTACCTATGTATAGAAGAGGCAAATTCTATTTTGTGTAAGTGCTGAGTCATAGCATAGTGTTGATTTCAGATTTTGAGACTTATGGTGCTGTCAAATTACGACATTTCTCGCCAATGCGCGTCGACGTATGTGATTTTTTGGCGCAACGTTGGGATACGTCAGGTAGCGTTACGCGCGTGTCAGGCGCGATGGTATTCGTTCATCTATGGCGACGGTCGCCGGCGCGCGTCAGGGGATCGGCAAAGTTTTGCGCTTGCACAAAACTTTCAACGTGCGACGATGCGCAGGTGCCAACGTTATGGCGACATTAGGGGCGCTTTGAGATACATTAGAGTCGCTGGAATAACGTTATGCGAACGCTAGGCACACACCGCGCACGCATGAGGGTCATTCCCACACATTGCGCCAAACTGTTGCTTTTTATTGTTTTACATCCTAGGAACATCTAAGGTGATATCAGGATGGTGCAGCAAACTTTTACCACAACATCGGCTGCATGCTACCAATACGTTGCGCTGACGCTGGAAAGTTTGAAGTGTCTCGACGATTAAAAGTGATTTTGCGCATTGGCGGCGCGCCGGCGAGAAGCGTCGTAATCTGACAGGGCCATTAGTTAATATACAGCTTGATTAAGATAAATTTAAGTTTGCACACTTGGGACTGACTGCTGTTGGTGATGCCGCAACTTATACCCGTCTGCCCGAGGTAAGGATCAATGCTGGTTTGTTCACCTAAAAACGTCGCACACTGTCTTTGTCTTATACAAGGAGTGATGGGATAAAAACGGGGCTTAGTCTCTCCGGGGACGACTAGGGTAAGCTTCCTATGGGGCGGGCATTGGGGCCTTAGTAAAGCCTGTTGTCTCGTATGGGTGTATGTGTGTGGGTCTATCTGTGTGTGTATGTGTGTAGGTGCTGCATTAACGATTGCTGAATTAAGGATGGCTGAATTGGTAAAAAACGCCGGCTGCTCAATTGAGACGTGTGGCTGCATAGCCTGCTGCTTAGCATTACTATGTTAAAGTCGCATAGTCCGATGGTTTTGAATTTCTGTATTTTTTCTGAGATAAATATATTAGATCGATCACTAGTATCTACTTTACATTAGTTCGAAGTTACTTTTATTATTGTAAGCATTAAACCACTTATGGACGTAAACCATTAAAACCTTACAATTCCAAGGGGGGCGTGTCCAAAAGTGTACACTTCCCTTTAACCAGGTAAGCACAGAGAGGGTATGTTGTATCAGGTGTTCTCTGTGGCGGAGTGCTTAAGCCCCAGTCACACATACCCGGATCAGGGGCCGGACGAGCCCCGGACCGCCATCCCGGGTGATCCGGGGCGATCCGTGGCTCGTCCGTGGGTCATCCCCTGACCCCCCCTGATCCGGCCTGATCCGTGGCTCGTCCGGCGCCGTCCGGGTTCAGCCCCGGATGTTTTAAAATGCTTAAAACATCTGGGGCGGTCCAGGGGATTTTGCGATCCGGCTCAATCCGGCATGATCCGGGGGTGGGCCGGGGGTGGTCTGGGTAATTCGGGGGTGGTCCGGGGTGGAGCGGGGCTGTCCGGGGGTGGTCTGGGGTCATTTTGAGCCACGGTTTGACCCGGACCATCCCCGGACTATCCAGGACTACCCCGGCCTAGCCACGGACCACTCCCGGACTGTCCGGGGGTGATCCGGGATAGTCCGTGGGTGGTCCGGGGCAGTCCGGGGGGTGGTCCGGCCTTGTCCGGGTTAGTCAGGGGCAGGTCCGGCCCAGTCCGGGCTCGTCCAGGGCCATTCCAGGGGCGGTCCGAGGGTGGTCTGGGGCGGTCCGGGAGTGGTCCGGGGCGGTCCGGGGGTGGTCCGGGGAATTCCGGCCTTTGGTTCGGGGCTCGTCCGGGAAGGTGTGACTGCGAGGCAAAAATCGACGAAAACAGTGATGTGGTGGTCCGGGACAGTCCGGGCCGTTGGTCCGTGGGTGGTCCGGCTCAAAATCCGGGGCTCGTCGGACTATGTGTGACTGGGGCTCTAGAGTGTCTGACTTTTTTCTAGGTCGGACTCCTAATCTGAAGGTCAGTGGTTCAATTCCCCATGCCCACACCTCTGCCAAATTGGATTTCCACCGCTGTGTATAACTTACGGCGTCATTAAAGGCCAGTTGCTCTCATATCATGTCTATATGGTGTGGGAGGTTAAAAATCCCTTGGGTTGGTAAAAGTGTAGGCTCGGGCTTTCTATCGACAAACTGTCTAATGGTGAAAACAAGTCTATTCAGAATTATCCATGATTGGCAGTATAAATCTTCAAAGAGAAAAAGAAAAGGGATGTTATGTACGCTAATGGTTAACACACTCACCTGGAGTGGCAGAGATGCGGGTTCGATTCCTGCTTGTGGGCTTCACAGGCGTACAGGAAGCACACACACTCTACTGACGGGGCCACCCTTCTGTGGACGTCGGCGTCCCAACGCTTGCTGCCCATTGGCTGAGCCTGACTCTTCCCTTGACAACTTTAGGTGCAGGCCGTGGCGCTAAGCCTTATGGGAAGTGGACGTGTCCTGGGACATGTCTAAACTGATTTTAAGCCCAACTCTTGAGGTAAGAATTTAACAAGCAAAAGATGCGTTTCGCTAACTTCACCAAATTAAACTGTAGATATAACACAAAAGATGGCACCACTTCTTAAATAGTTGTGATTTGGTGTAAGTGACCGCAGAGTGATCGTATTACTAATTCATCTCATCTTTAGGGTTGTTTTGACTTCCTAGTTAGGATAACAATTAATTGGTGACATTTTCTTTCATTGGTTACAGCTAGAATTTCTATTTGCTGTGGTTGCAGGGTAAAATAGTGTAGTGGTCTGCACTGACCTCTCAGGCAAGGAGCCGCAAAGACAGGTAGGCATAGGTAGTGTGTTTATATCAGGGAGCCTAGGTGGAGTAATGGTTAGCACACTGGCCCGGAATGCAAAGAGATGTGGGTTCGAGTCCCGCTCTAGGCGCAATATTTCCCATTTTCATCACCCCCACGACACTGGTTGCCATGACCATGATCCTGTACGAGCTACGCGCTGTATAGTTGTTGAACCTACCCTGTGTATGTATGTAAGTGCATTGCCTGTATGTAATTGTAAGCATTAAAAGACTTACAATTCCAGGGGGATGAGTGTAGTGGTCTGCACTGACCTCTCAGGCAAGGAGCCACATAGACAGGTAGGCGTGGGTAGTGTGGTGATATCAGGGAGCCTAGGTGGTGTAATGGTTAGCACACTGGCCCGGGATGCAAAGAGATGTTTGTTGAGTCCCGCTCTAGGCGCAATATTTCCCATTTTCATCACCCCCACGACAATAGTCAATTTACGATCTAAGTCACCTAACAACTGGCACCAACTCATCAACAACAAACCATCAGTTTGACCCTTCTCTTCTCCCTCCTTACCCCCCCCCCCCCTCATTCATAACCCAAATCCCCAGAATATCGCAATGTTTTACTAGATATATTCGGAATTGAACCATTCAGTATGTCATAGTCGATTTTGTGTGTGTAAAATGTCCATATCATACTTTATCCTCCGCATCGCTGAATTTCTCCACGGTTTTCAATGTGTAATCACAAGAGTGACTTCGGCAAAGTGATTGTCCGTATCTATTGACTTCACTAAGCCTCCATTGTGGCAGCCAAGCGCAGCCTGTAAGACACCATTTGCGGGATGAGCTTCCGCCTTCATCCTCTTATACACCGGAAGTGCTTAGTTTGGGGATTAATCCCTTGAAAGGACTTGAGCTGGTTGCTGGATTTTAAAAGTACTGGCTGGCGGCTGGCTTCCCGCATTAGAGATAGTGGGTTCCAACCCCGACCGAGCCAAGCCAATGACTTACAAAAATTGATACTTTTCGCTACGTAGTATAGCCCCGCTAAACCAAACTTGAAGGGACCCTAGAAATGTGTTTGGATTAACCGATCATTGGTTTAACCGAGCTTTGACTTTGACTTGGCTTTGGCAAAAACGGGGGTGAATTATGAATGTACAATGTATGTGGACACAATGATTTGTTTTTTTATGTATATACAGTTTAACCCCATTAAACCAACCTCGGTTAAATCAAACGATCGGTTAATCCAAACATTTGTCGGCGACCTGGCAAACTATTACCATTTATCATATAAAAAAGTGTCAGATGACCTTATAACCACATGACAGTTTGGTTTAACTGTACCAGAAGTGGCCTGGGGACGACAATTCTGTTTGGATTAACCGACTTTGGTTTAACCAGCTTTTTTATATGATAAATGATAGTATTTTGCCGGGCCGCCGAAAAAAGTTTGGATTAACCGATCGCTTGGTTTAACCGAGCTTGGTTTAACGGGGTTGTACTGTAATAGGATTGTGCAAGGACTCGTTTACTCAGTGTCCGGATAATGTGACTGAGTGGGATATTGAGGCATAATGCCGATGGCTTAGGTTCCCAGTGGTGCAGCACTAAAAAGTCTCCATGAGTGCGCATTGTCACTAGTCAGTGTCCATCATGATATAACCTTAAATGTTGCTAGGGCGTAAAACCTGAATGAACAAACAAGCTATCCTTATAAAAGCAGGAAATCGGCTGGTAGTAGTTATTTTGTTACCCTTTCAACCACTCCATTAATTCAAATCGCGATTTTCTTTCTTTAAATTTCAAAACGATCAAATAAAGAACAAAGTTAATCAAAAGTCTGTTTTCTTAAAGCAATTTGTTAAAACTTCAAATTAAATTAAAAAAATACACCCAGAAAATCCACGAAAATAAAACCCCAAAAGTTAAAGTGCGGACAAACAATTTACGAATACTACCCATGTATACTCACCATAAAATGGCTTCCCTGACGTTCCAAGATCAGACCGGGATATTACAAGATGTTATCTCTTAAATATACTCCGATTGCCGAGGATTTTCTCCGACAGATGGCGCCACTGGATATAAATCAGAACATAACCACGTCACTTTGACGACGGTAGTGCTCGGACCCCAGTGTACTAAAAGATCACGTGTCCATTTCACCCAAACGGCAGTATGTATCACCAACACTTCAGTGCACGCGATCGGGAGTTCGGTTCCCGGTCGAGTTAAACCGATCACTTATAAAATCGATACTTATCACTTCCTAGTCGGACACTCGGCATTAATAGGAAAGGACAAGGACTGGTTGGCTCAGTGTCAGGATAATGTGACTGGGTGGGATATCGGGTCATGGTTTCGGCGGCCTGATTTCCCAGTGGGGCAGCACGATAAAGTTGCCATGAGTATGCACTGTCACAAGTCAGTACCATTCCTGATATGACCTTAGATATTGCCGGGACGTAAAACTCTGACAACCAATCAACCAACTGTTCCAGGCACAGTATGTTTCAAGTCTATCTTTTTTCTGAGTAATGACATAATATTTTTTCTAGATATTGGCCATTAAAAATGATTAAAAAACACAAATTGGCACTAAGTCTTGTCAATATTAAAGATTGAGAACTATGAGTTACATAAATGCTTGTATTATTGGGATTGTGTGTGCAGTGGACATAATATAAACAGAAATCATTTGGAATAGGCCTACTGGTGAATTCATATTTATTTTATTTTGGTCAGATCAGTAGATTAAATAATAGTTAAATGTGCGTGAAACTGGACACAAATTGGCAGAAGATTCCAGCGGATTGAGCCAAAAAAAACTGAAAATGGCGGCGTGCTCTCACTCGGAGAAGACTCAATCTCGTTTATTTTTAACTTGTGGAATTCGCTGCGCATATATATTTCCAGCATTGAATTTCAAATTAAAGCTCATCATGAGTCAGAAACTAATTACTTCATCTGCTGCCAGGTGGCGAACAGAAAAATGAGCGGCTTGAGTTGGGAGAGGCTGGAGAATGTGGGAGTGTGTGTGTGTGGTAGGTTGGGTGTGTGTGGGTGGGTGGACGTTATAGTGGGGTAGCGAGTGGCGGGTGAGGTGGTCGCTAGCTGAGTTCGGGCATTATTCACGTGACGGCGAGATCTTAACGGCATCAGGCGTGATTAATCCCGGGAGATTCGAAATTTGTAAAAGTCCATTCATCATGCAGGCAGAGAGCGGGGTGATAAATGATGAGTCATGATAAGGGAGCCGGTGGATTGGGTGGTGGAGGAGGGGGGGGGGGGGGGGAGAGGTTGGGGGTGGTGAGAAGGGGTGGTGAGAAGGGGGGGTGAGTGAGTGGGGGAGGGGGTGGAGAAGGCTGGGGGAGGGTTGGGGAGAAGGGCGCGGAGCGGAAGGGGAGGGATGGGGCTGTGGGGGGGGGGGGGGGGGGAGCGGTGGGGAGGGGGAGAAGGGGCATGAGGGGATAAGGGAGGGGATGTTGAAGAAGGCGGGGGGGGTTGTATGTTGTAGGGCGTGGGGGAGGGTGGGCGAAGAGATTGAAGGAGGGGGGGTGGTTGGGGAGAAGAGGTTGGGGGAGCAGGGGTTGTAGAGGTCTGGGTGGGGGAGGAGGGGGTGGGGGAGGAAGGGTATAGAGGAGAGTGGGTAGAGGAGGGAGTGGATGGGTGGGTGCTTGTGGTTCAGAGCTTGTATAGATGCGGGTGTTGGGTAGCAGTGTGTATAGCTGGTTGGTAGTGGTTTGCGTGTGTGTTGTAGGTGGTAGTAAGTGGGTATACGTGGTGGCGGGTGGGTTGTTGTGGGGGGGGGGGGGTGATGTCCAGGTGATGGCAGTTGTGTGGGTTGGTGATTTGGCGTGTGTAGGTGGTGGTGGGAGCTTAAATGTGATGTGGTGGGACTGTGTGCAGTTTGTGGAGGGTCTGTATACCTGGTGAGCGTGTCTGTGTTGGCTGGACTGTGTAGGTGGCGGTGGGAGCATGTGGGGTGGTGGGGTGGCAATGTGGGTAGTTGATATGGGGTATGTATAGGGGTATTGCATCGGGCGGTATGTATAGGGGGTATGTATAGGGCGGTATGTATAGAAGAGGGCGTGTGTGCAGAGGGTAGCGGGTAGTGGGGCAAGGAGGAGGGCATAGAGGCATATGGTAGGTACTAGAGATGTTGTGGTGGATGGTGGGTTATGAGTAGGGGTGTAGTGGTGCATGGAGGGATATGAGTAGGGGTAGTGTGGTGCGTGGTGGGATATGAGTAGGGATGTAGTGGTGCATGGGGGGATATGACTAGGGGTGTTGTGGTGCATGGTGGGATATGAGTAGATGTGTGTGGTGCATGGTGGGATATGAGATGGGTGTAGTGGTGCGTGGTTGGATATGAGTAGGGGTGTTGTGGTGCATGGTGGGATATGAGTAGGGGTGTTGTGGTGCATGGTGGGATATGACTAGAGGTGTTGTGGTGCATGGTGGGATATGAGTAGGGGTGTTGTGGTGCATGGTGGGATATGAGTAGGGGTGTTGTGGTGCATGGTGGGATATGAGTAGGGGTGTTGTGGTGCATGGTGGGATATGAGTAGGGGCGGTGTGGTGCATGGTGGGATATGAGTAGGGGTGTTGTGGTGCATGGTGGGATATGAGTAGGGGTGTTGTGGTGCATGGTGGGATATGAGTAGATGTGTGTGGTGCATGGTGGGATATGAGTAGGGGTGTTGTAGTGCATGGTGGGATATGAGTAGGGGTGTTGTAGTGCATGGTGGGATATGAGTAGGGGTGTTGTGGTGCATGGTGGGATATGAGTAGGGGTGTTGTGGTGCATGGTGGGATATGAGTAGGGGTGTTGTGGTGCATGGTGGGATATGAGTAGGGGTGTTGTAGTGCATGGTGGGATATGAGTAGGGGTGTTGTAGTGCATGGTGGGATATGAGTAGGGGTGTTGTGGTGCATGGTGGGATATGAGTAGGGGTGTTGTGGTGCATGGTGGGATATGAGTAGGGGTGCTGTGGTGCATGGTGGAATATGACTAGAGGTCTTGTGGTGCATGGTTGGATATGAGCAAGGGTGTTGTGGTGGAGTGTGGTGGGACCCTGTGGTCAACACTCTGACCCCACAGGCTTTGGTTTGTTTGTTTGTTTGTTGTTGTTTTACGTCCTAGCAACATCTAAGGTCATATCAGGACGGGCAGGCTTTGGTAGTAACAGGTTCTATTATATGGACTCAGTGTTCCTTTCTTTGCAGAAACAAATGTTTATTTTAATGAGTGGGGGCATCTAAGTTTGATATATAGAATAAAATCTAGCTAAGTGTTTTGATGTTTTCATCGGACTATGCATCTCTAGAATTATTGCTAGGGTGAGAAACAACCTTCTCTGGGAGATAAGATGCGAAAATTGATCCAGAGTTATACAGATTTGAGTGTTTTAAAGAAAAAGTAAATGTCTTTTCGAAAATGTTGCGCTTTATTAGTTAAAGTTGAATATTCTGGTGATTTTAAGTTTATATTATCTGTATAAATAACCGGTTCCAATATTGTGCTAGTATATATATATGATATAATGGATCTGTCAAGATCTTTTTTTCGGGTAAGCAATTTATTCAGGAAAATATGAGCCTGTCTCAAAAGGTGCTAGCTCTTCGTTTTTTCGTCCATAGTAACGATTGACACAAAACAGCACAGAAATGGTTACACTGAAAACACAAGGACATTTTCTTCAAATCAATATGTATTCTATTGGGATTATGAAACACCATGTAAAAAGCAAATCAGTTTATCCTGAGCAAATGCATAAGTAGATAGTGTGTTGATCGTTACTATGGACAAAATGTTGTCCCATATTGCTTAGCACCTGTTGAGACAGTCTCATATACACATTTTCCATGCCGGGACACTGGTCTTCCAGCCATAAGCATTACATTGCAGACAGGTATCCGCGTGGGTACCTTGATATGGTAGATTAGTGAAGTAAGAAGGTCAGTTAGTTGATCTTCCACCAGGGTAAGGTTCACATTATGAGCTGAGGTGGTGGATTGAAGTGTCCTAAGTGTAGCCATCTGATAGTTATAGGGGCCTTATCTAGCTGTGGGAGAACAAGCGTACCAGTTCCCCCCCCCCCCCCCCCCCCCCCCCGCATACCTCCTCCCCCCCCCCCCCCCCCCCCCCCACAAAACACAACTTAGTATTGAACCTATGTGAAATGGCTGGAAATGGCATTTTCGAACCACAACATTAAACAATTTCCTGCAGGGCATCCCCCCTGACCCTGTATAATGTATCGTGTCTTCGGCACTCGTCTGTTCAAATAATTTCTCCTTCACCCAAAGCACAGATTGCTAGCTGCGTCTATAGTCAGTATGTATACTTGCTGGTTTTAGTGTACTGCTACCCGCTTATAGAACCACCTACCCACAACCCGTCTTATGTCTGCGTTATACTTCTGTGAGCAACCCACAAATTCACTCCACTTTCAAACATATCATATATAGATATATGAGAATTGGTTGTTTCCAAGCTTCTGGCAATGACCCACTTGTTTAGGTCTGACCTGTCCTCAACCCTGCTATATATATACAGGGATGGAAATGTCCCATCGATTCGTAGTTTCCCGACTTTTGGGAAAGAAACTATGTGACCTGTCCTCAACCCTACTATATACAGAGATCAGAATTCTCCGCCAACCAGCAGTTCCCTGACTTTTGAGCAATGACCCACCTTTTTAGGTATGACCTTTTTCTCATCTGCGCTATACACCAGGATGAGAATTTCCCGCCGATTGGCAGTTCCCCGACTTTTGGGCAATGACGCGCCTTTTTTTGGTCTGACCTGTTCTCAGCCATGCTATCTACACGGATGAGAATGTCCGATCGAGTCGTAGTTTCCCAACTTTTGGGCAATAATCCGTCTGACCTGTCCTCAATGCTGCTATATACAGAGATCAGAATTCTCCACCAACAAACAGTTCCCAAACCTTTTTGCAATGACCCACCCCTTCTAAGTGTGGCCTCTTCTCCTTTCCTGGATTCTGTTTCAACTCGATACATGTGGCCCAATTTTGGCAGAGCTTGTCACACAATAAAGTGGGCATAAATTCGCCGAGTCCGGGCGATTTGGTCGCGGGCATTGACCGTCCGTCACTTACGGGGGTCGTTGCCGGCCGGGGGCGGCCTTGAGCCCGGCAGTCGAGGCGGGATTGGTGGCACCATGTATCCACCCATGTGCCCGGCATGTAGCCTTAGTGTAAGACGGGTGAGGCAGTTTACAGGGGAGAGCCAATCAGCAGAGGAACTTACTTTGTAGTAATATCGCCCCCCCCCCCCGTCAATAACCCACCCACACACCACTCATGCACACCATCCGATACTCACACACACACACCAGACGCACACACCCATAGCCCCCACTCACCAACACTCAGCAGAGGAACTTACCTTGTAGTAATAACGAGCCCCCCCCCGTCAGTAACTCACCCACACACCACTCATGCACACCATCCAACACTCACACACACACACACTCACCAGACGCACGCACCCATAGCCCCAACTCACCAACACTCAGCAGAGGAACTTACCTTGTACTAATAATTATCCGCCCTCTCCCACACACACACTCCACTCATACACACCATTCCACAGTCACACACACACCACTCAAACACACCATCCCACACTAAACCCACACCCCAAACACACGCATCGATACCCCTCACTCACCCTAAAACTCAGCAGAGGAACTTACCTTCTTATAATAATCAAACCCCTTCACGCACACACCCACTAACAACTCACACATGCCATACCACACTCACACACCATCCCACACACCACCCCACACTCACACACACACACCAGACGCACACACTGATACCCCAACTCACTAACAGTCAGCAGAAGTTGACCTTATAGTTATACTAATCACCAACTCCACCCTCAGTAACTCACCCACAGTATCAATGCCATAAAAATCCGCACGGTGGCGCTTCATCCAGAGGAATGCAAATAATAAGCAGGAATAATCCCAAGAAATATTACATGGCGCACCCATCTCTGTGACAGGTGTGACAGTTAATTACACACCCATGGGAATTTAATGGCCATGGGTGTGTAATTTGATATTAAATCACACTCTACCCCAGGAGAAATCACACCCCCGTTGATGTAATCCAGCTCACTAACTTATCATTGATTTGGTCTACCACTTACCAACTGTTTTCCTTGTTTTATCAGAGTGATTGAATAAAACAAACTCTTTGATGTACATTGTACTTATTTACAAATCACTTCATAATATCCTTGTTGTAAGCATGCACGAAGCAATGGGTTGAAACCAATGAGATAAACATTGATTTTTTGTTAGTGATGAATTTATTTACCCTGCTCATAATGGATAAGTGCTGGGAAGGTCTAATCCAACACACCACTCACAAACGCCACCCCACACTCACACACACACACCAGACGCACACACCGGTACCCCCACTTACCACCAGCCAGCAGAAGTTGACTTCATACTAATCACAAAGTCCCCTCAGCAACTCACAAACACCACAGGCACGCACGCACGCACTCCCGCACTCATACTCATCCACACACTATGCACATCACTCACCTACCAACACTCACAACATAACATCCACGCACACACTCACCTGCTCACAGTCATCCACACACTATGCACATCACTCACCTATCAAAACTCACATCACATACACGCACTGACCTACTCACAGTCATCCACACACTACGCACATCACTTACCTACCACAACTCACGACATCACATGCAGGCACGCACTCACCTACTCACAGTCATCCACACACTACGCACATCACTCACCTACCACAACTCACATCACATGCACACACTCACCTATTCACTGTCATCCACACACTATGCACATCACTCACCTACCAACACTCACAAACACCACACCCATGCACACACTGCACACACATACACACACCAACACACCACATGTAGCACTCATTCACACACAACACTCACTTACCCACAGCACTCACCTCCACCTACACACATCACACCCACCGCTCCACCTGCTCCCACTCACCCATGTACCCCACACAGAACCCACGCTCCCCACCCACCTATAGACCACCCACACACACTTCCCATTCACTCACTCACGCACACACACAGTCCTCCGTTACGCCTTACCCCCACGTCACTCACACTCCTCCATCCACTCACTCACTCTCCACCACCACTCTCACCCACAGTCATCTATCCCACTCCACACAAGACCCACTCCCTTCCACTCACGCTCCACCCCCCCCACCCACACAGTCCACCCTCCCACCCACACCCACACACATCCCACTCCCCCATCCACTCATTCTCCACCCCAACACTCACATATGCAATCATCCCTCCCCCCTCACACCAGACCCGCTCCTACATCCACTCACTCTCAACCCCCACACTCCCACACACAATACTCCCTCCCACCCCTCCCACACAAGGCCCCCTCCCATTTACAATCACTCTCCACCCCACACTCCCAAACAGTCCTCCCTCCCACCCCCTACACACAAGACTCACTTCCCAACCAACTCACTCCCCCCATCCAGTCCTCCCTCCCACCCCGCACAGAAGGCTCACTCCAACTCCCACTTCCACTCACACCCCATCCCCACATTCCCCCACACACTCACCCCTCCCACCCACCCAACCACCCACACATAAAGCTCATTCCAACTCCCACTTCCACTCACACTCCACCCCCACATTCCCCCACACAATCACCCCTCCCACCCACCCAACCACCCACATATAAGGCTCACTCCAACTCCCACTTCCACTCACATTCCACCCCCACATTCCCCACACACTCACCCCTCCCACCCACCCAACCACCACACATAAGGCTCACTCCAACTCCCACTTCCACTTCCACTCCACCCCCACATTCCCCCACACAATCACCCCTCCCACCCACCCACCCAACCAACCACACATAAGGCTCACTCCAACTCCCACTTCCACTCACAATCCACCCCCACATTCCCCCACACAATCACCCTCCCACCCACCCAACCACCCACACACAAGGCTCACTCCAACTCCCCACTTCCACTCACACCCCACCCCCACATTCCCCCCACACACTCACCCTCCCACCCACCCAACCACCCACACACAAGGCTCACTCCAACTCCCACTTCCACTCACACTCCACCCCTACATTCCCCCCACACACTCACCCCTCCCACCCACCCAACCACCCACACACAAGGCTCACTCCAACTCCCACTTCCACTCACACTCCACCCCCACATTCCCCACACAATCACCCCTCCCACCCACCCAACCACCACACACAAGGCTCACTCCCACTCACACTTCCACTCAC
Source organism: Branchipolynoe longqiensis (assembly GCA_030323885.1). Classification (NCBI taxonomy): domain Eukaryota; kingdom Metazoa; phylum Annelida; class Polychaeta; order Phyllodocida; family Polynoidae; genus Branchipolynoe; species Branchipolynoe longqiensis. Next base: position 9,735,536 of record CM059186.1, on the reverse strand, counting down.
ACTCCACCCCCACATTCCCCCACACAATCACCCCTCCCACCCCCCCCCAACCTCCCACACATAAGGCTCACTCCAACTCCCACTTCCACTCACACTCCACCCCCACATTCCCCCCACACACTCACCCCTCCCACCCACCCAACCACCCACACACAAGGCTCACTCCAACTCACACTTCCACTCACACTACACCCCCAGATTCCTCCACACTATCACCCCTCCCACCCCACCCAAACACCCACACACAAGGCTCACTCCAACTCCCACTTCCACTCACACTCCACCCCTACATTCCCCCCACACACTCACCCCTCCCACCCATCCAACCACCCACACATAAGGCTCACTGTCTGCCAATCGCTCCTCCCCTCCCCACAGGGCCCTAAACCACCCCCCCCCCCCTCTCCCCGCCTGGTTAGGATGCCACGCCCCAGGGTTCCAGACATTCGGGAGTTGTATTTCCCTTTTGCCGGTAATATGATTTACTCATCAGAATACAGTCTGTTATCAGCACCATGAGCCTCGTCTTCTGGCCATGAAAAAGTACAGTTATTTCTAAAAGCATCTGACAGTAAGCCACAAGCTGGCTTGGTTGTTGGAGTTTTACTTTCTCGGTATGGACAGGGTAAATAAGCCATTAACAAAGAAACCGCACACCCGGCCCCCCCAAAAAACACAACAAAAACCATCTAAGGTCATATCAGGTCGGGCACCGACTTGTGGCAGTGCACAGTCATGGCGACTTTATAGTGCTGTCCCACTGGTAGACCAAGCCACTAGCACCATGACCTGATATCCCACTCAGTTACTTTTTCCTGACACCGAGCCAACCACTCTTTGCCATATCCTACTAATGCCGAGAGCCTGGCTAGGCAGCGACAAATATCAATTATAGTATATATATATAATTATTGTACAAAGTATAGTACCACCTGGATTTTGGACTGTTTTCAATCTACAAACAGTTATAAGCAATAAACAAGGAGCAAGAAAACAAAAACTACTACTAAGACAACAGTCAAAAGAGTTAAACAAAAATTGGATTAGTGCTGCCCAGCAGTGAAAACAAGTGAAAACAACTGTTAACACACTTATCCATTATGAGCAGGGTAATTAAATTCATCACTAACAAATAACAAATCAATTTTTGTGTCATTGGTTTCAAACCGTTGCTTCATGGATGCTCACAACGAGAATATTATGAAGTGATTTGTAAATAAGTACAATGTACATCAAAGAGAATGTTTTATTAAATCATTCTGATAAAACAAGGAGAACAGTTGGTAAGTGGTAGACCAAATCAACGATAGGTTAGTAAGCTGGATTCCACCAACGGGGTGTGATTTCTCCTGGGGTAGAGTGTGATTTAATATCAAATTACACACCCATGGGCATTAAATTCCCATGGGTGTGTGATTAACTGTCACACCTGTCACAGAGATGGGTGTGCAATGTCATATTTCTTGGGATTATTCCTGCTTATTATTTGCATTCCTCTGGATGAAGCGCCACCGTGTGGATTTTTATGACATTGATATTCCTTGAAGGGGTCTGTGTCTGTGAAAGTGGACTGAGGTCAGAATTGTCTGTATGCTGCACTGATCAGTTACAGCACTACCCTGAGCATCACTTGTGGTCGGGCGATCAAACCGCCCCCGCTCTAGCACAGCATTTAAGAGCCAGCAACACATGCCTTGGGGTCAGACTATGACCAACGCCAGTCCTCTCGGATGGAGTCAATATTTGAACTGCCACTTTGGTTCTTTCGGGTGAAGTAGGGAGAACCAAGCTTATCACACAAACATATTGTAAAATATTCTGATTAAAAGCACATTGGTGGGTGATGTGAACTGGTCTATATGGGATTACAAATGTTATATAAGAGGTAAATGATGTAATGTGACCAGATGCATGTGGTATTGTGTAGTGCAGGTGATCCTTTACTGAGATTAAATAGACACTATGTATACTATAGATAGTGTGAGAGGGGCACTACTGTTAGTGTGATAGGGCCTTAGCAGCTCTGCTCACGACCCCCTCCCCCCCAACTGTTAGATACGGATCACTGCACACCCAGACACAACAGGGCAGTGAGGCCAAAACAACCAAGGCATGGATACAAGCATGCTTACTTTTAATTGGTGGATATGTGAATGCTTACTGTTGATTGGAGGATCTGGTCATGTGACAGGCCATCTTGAATTATAAAACCACTATATAATAATAAACCTTAGGGTGCAAGCTCTCTGTCTTCCTGCACAATTTATCCTCTTGCCTTTCTGGCAACATGAGTGGGATGAAAACATTAATAAACTAAAAGAAATTGAACCATCTGTGGGAAAGCCACCAGAGACTCATGCGGGAGGTCGGCGGGACCAAGTGGTCCTTAGCCTCTGCCGTATTGGCCACTCGTGGCTTACACATGCTTTTCTGCTCAAGGGGGAACCTCCCCCTGAATGTATTGGGTGTCAGTCCCCGCTGACACTCAAACACATTTTACTAAGTTGTGTTGATTTTTTGGCCCTGCGCCAACGGTTCTACACTGCAGACAGTATGCATGACCTTTTTACTAAGGTAAAACAGGAAAACATTTTAGCCTTTTTGAGGGCAGCTGGACTGTACCACCTCATATAGTTTACTAAATAGATTCTATCAATTATTAATAAAACTTTTCTTTTTCTATGGGAATTTGTTTCCATTGACCACAAATATATGATTGTGAGCTTTCTAATTTAATGAGTGTCTATTGGCACATCATTGATTGTCTCCTTTTACATGTAAAAGCGATGGTTTGAACAAAAAACAAACATTTCTCACCGTGAATATGGCCTATGCTGCCGACACCGTGTAAAGCAACCACCAATCAATCAATCAATCAACCTTTCTTATACTTTCCTGTAGTGATTCCTATTAGCCTGCCTACACAACTACAGCTGCCAGCGGACGACTTTACAATATAATATAAATCATATCTTAGAACGTAGCTTGAGCTGCATTTGGGAATATTAATGTTGATACCAGAACGAGGGCGGCCCTGCAAACAAGCTCAGTGTTGATGGTGATAAGACTTGGCATCCCTGTATTCTGTCTCATTTCAGATAGACTATAAAGTAAGACTGGAATTGCTGGCAACTGCCAACAGAACGGGGGCACTCCACCAAAGCACATATGGAGGAATAATAATAACGCACATATTCCCCTACAATATATACTTGTGTGATAGGCCCAATGTCGGCCATTCCACGGTCTCGCACTCGCTGTCACACACACGGAAGAACGCCAAGATCCAAATGCAGTACGCTTCAACTGGTTTGTTTGTAAACCTATCCGCTCTCCGCGGCATCAACAGTCAAGTGACCTGCTTGCTAACTCAGTAGATCCCACATCACCACTATAGGTTGGTGCGGTGTGTGCTAGCCACACTTGTATAATACGTTATGCATCACATATATATATTATGTACATATAACCTATATAAATATTTGACTGCAGCTCCACTTGAAATGTAGTAAAGAATATTGACTTCAATTGAACAGAATTTAGTGCCTCAAGCACTACGTTGGGTCAGCCTTTTTTGTGGTCAAGACTTTCAAACATGATTATTTGGGTCTTTTCAGTTGCTTTGTTCCCCCTTCCCTAATTTAAGGTGATTTATTATATTGGTATCTTTCACTGGGCTCAGCTGTATGTACTGTCTAGGATGTATTTCTACGAAATTCTTGTCAGTTACAACCAGACGGTATGGCCGAATAAGTTGAGCGTGGAGTTCGAACCCTTGTTGAGTCAAACCAATGACTTAACAATTGGTACTTGTCGCTTCCTAGCCAGGCACTCAGCATTATTAGGATAGGGCAATGGCTGGTTGGCTCAGTCTCACGATAATGTGACTGAGTGGGATATCAGGTCATGGTGATGGCGGCCTGATTTCCCAGTGGGGCAGTACTATAAAGTCACCATGAATGGGCACTGTCACAAGTCGGTACCTGTCTTGATATAACCTTAGATGTTGCTAGGACATGCAACTTCCACAACCAACCCAACGTATCCTTTAACATGCATTTTACCTAACATCAATGAAGAGAGCAATTAAGACATTGAAAGTAAGGAATATTCACTCAGATGAATAGTGCACAAATAAGTCAATGTAAAACATCATTCTTTCTGAAAATTCCACAATGAATACAAAGAACTTGTTACTGTTTCCAAATCAAAACATTCATCTAGATCTGAATGTATACATACCCAACTTGCCCTAATTGAGACCAGACGGGATGGCCGAATGAGTTAGAGCGTCCGTCTCCCGTGCTGGTAGATCGTGGGGTCGTGGGTTGGAACCCTGGTCGAGTCAAACCAATGACTTAAGCATGTATACTTGTTGCTTCCTAGCCTGGCACTCGGCATTATTAGGATAGGACAACGACTGGTTTGCTCAGTGTCAGGATAATGTGACTGAGTGGGATATCAGGTCATGCTGCTGGCGGCCTGGGCTTCCAGTGGGGCAGCACTATAAATTCGCCATGAGTGCGCACTGTCACAAGTTGGTACTCGTCCTGATATGACCTTAGATGTTGCTAGGATGTAAAACAACAACAAACCAAAAAAAACACCATAATTGCGCACTATCACTATCACAAGTCGGTGTGCCCGTCCAGATTATTTGTCTTGAAGATTTGTACTGCCTCTCATGTCTGAATAGACTTGTTTTCACCAATAGACAGTTGAGCAATAGAAAGCCCAAGCCTACACTTTTACCGACTAAAGTGATTTTTAACCTCCCACACCACATAGACATGGTATGAGAGCAACTGGCCTTTGATGATGCTGTAACTTATACACAGCGGTGGAAATCCAAATTGGCAGAGGTGATGGCATGGGGAATCGAACCAGCTACATTCAGATTAGGAATCTGACCTAGAAAAAAGTCAGACACTCTAACCACTCCGCCACAGAGAACACCATATTACCTTAGATCTTGCCAGGACATAAACTCCAACAACTAACCAACCTACTAACAGTAATCATTGCTTAATCAAAAACCTTTAGTTTCAAATTAGAATGTTTAAACCGGGACGCCCGCTCTCTACCACATCACGCTGCTGGAGAGGCCGGTTTTGTGGAGTGGTGGAGAGGCGGGGGCGGGGGGGGGGGGGTATTGCTATCAGAGCCTAATCAGGTGAGTGCAGTATAAATCAGACGAACGCCGGGGAGGCGCCAGGCACTTAGCGCCAGGTGTCCATGAGGCAGGTCCTGCACGCCCCACCAATAAAGCGCCCCTGGCGTCGGTAAGGGAGAACCCCGCAGCACCATCCAGTCGATGACAGCGTCTGGCGAATAAAAAGACACACACAAAACTAACAACCTTTGAGAAAAATGTCAGTTAGGTATCGATGTGCTGACAGGTGTGGCTGTGTTGTCTTTGGTCTGACAATGACATTTTTAATTGTATTTATATATTGAAAGTGAGCAGTGTGGCAGTTGCCTCACGGTGTAGAGGAGGCGGGGAGGAGAAGATGCCCGACTGAGCTGAGTGCTCGCCTCTTGTTTTCCTGGCTCATGGGAATCGAACCCCCAGATTCAATTCAAAACCTGGTGAATTCAAACCAATTACTTAGAAAGTGTTGCTTGTCACTACCTATCCTGGTGTTCGGCAACACCAGGATAGGGCAGTGAACAGCAGAATGAGGAAGACCAATTGTCTGTCATTGAAAATTCCCCATGGTCATCATCTAATGCCCTGACAAAAAAAAAGGTTTGACAAAAAATATCAACATTTTATTAAAAGATGAACTTATACTTATACTTGCTTAACTGCCCCTACACCCGGTTTATGTGCCTTGTATGTCCGTGAAAATGTTGAAACCTTTGGATGACCCCCTGGTTTGGATTGACTGTGAAAGGCTGACCTGACCTATATAACAAGGGGCGTCAGACCCTGGTAATGTAGTGGACGTGTACACGCATGCGTATTATGCCGCTAGGGCTCGCCCCCCTAGCGGAGACATCGGGCGTCAGCCTCGTTATGGTTTCTAAGGATGGTGGACTATTTTACTAACAAACCACCACAGTCATTCGCCAATGGATGATTTCCACCATAAACCAGCCTTTTGATGGCAGTAGCAAGAACTATAGTCGTGGGTCCCAGGTCAGACCACACACGTCTCCAAACCACCGGGCGTGGTGGCCGAATCGGTAGAGCACAGGACTAATGTGTGGAAGGTTGGGAGTTCGCTTCATGGTCGAGTCAAACCAATGACTTATAAAATCAAATTTATACTTGTCGCTTCCTAGCCTGGCACTCAGCATTAATAGGATAGGACAAGGACTGGTTAGCTCAATGTGACTGAGTCGGACGTAGAGTCATGGTTCCGGTGGCCTGATTTCCCAGTGGGACATCACTATTATTTATATTATTACGCAATTAAAAAGGCAGAGATAATAAGTTTGGTTCAGCGAACTCTGGCTGGACCCAATTGGCCCCGTCCTTTATTTAAAGTAAAAAATCTGTGCAAGTGAGGCAGATAGTGGGGATGAGCGCGGTCACGTGACATCGCACACCGACACAGTAGCATAGTTTAGAGCAGTGGAGCAGTTACCCATGGCGCTCAGGGCCTGGATAACAAGCAGTAGTGAGTTCAACCTTAACAGATAGCGCATGGCCGGCAAGTAGAAACATAATAAGGTTACTGACTAGGATATAAAATAAACCCATTTACACATTAGTTAATAAGATAACCTGATACAAGGTATGCATTATGCGTAATGCTTTGGCATTGCGGGTAATCAGGATCACGAAGACAGTACAAGGCGTGCCAGTAGCCAGGACGTCTTTGGCGCCGACTAGCGGATTTCGTCAGAACTACGTATTTAACTCAGTCGCCGAATAGCGGTGTCTTTTCTTAGCCTTGCCACCGTGGATCTCAGGTTCTGATGACGTAGCAGGCAGTGTGCTTAAACTGTCGACGCGGTGCTTTGTGGGTACAACTTAGCTATATAAGGCGACGCAGCAGTGGGTTTCTGTCATTACGACCGGAGGAGCCAGGAGACTTTGACCAGACTTGAAAAATTGGCCTCCCACCCACCCCACGCATGACATTTAGTAGGGCCATAGCATCTCTAGCCTCGTCTATAAGCACTTGTGAGCTGACATTGTGTAACCAGACATTTCAACCTTACCTTGATTAAAGTTACCATAATTATACTTGCTGTCTTCGTGTTTTTTCCTGATTAGCTAGATAGTTGTGTAGTACTAGTAGTCTGCACTGACCTCTCAGGCAAATAACCACATAGACAGGTAGGCATGGGTAGTGTGGTGACATCAGGGAGCCTAGCTGGTGTAAAGGTTAGCACACTGACCCGGAATGCAAAGAGATGTGGGTTCGCGTCCCGCTCTAGGCGCAATATTTTCCATTTTCATCACCCCCACGACAGTTGTGTCAAAATAAGTACTAGACTATGACAATCAGTAAAGATGGGCAATCAGTGTTTGGTTGAATCCTAAATAATATTTGCATAACAAGTTATACCACAGATAAAGTCGCCATGAGTGTGCACTGTCAGAAGTAGGTATCCGTCCTGATATAACCCTAGATGTTGCCAGGAGGTTAAACTCCAACAACCAACCAGTGTAGTTTTGAATCGGCTGGGATTTCTAGTCCTGGCCTACTAAAAAAATCTTCCACATGCGAAGCCAGTGCCCTTAATCTTATCGAGTCCGTCACGGCGACTGTTATATTGGGTTGAATGACTGTGGGCGCTCAGTCACTGCCGTTGCTGGACACACAATGAGCAGCAAAACACACACCCTTACCCCAGACCCGACCTACCCGAGTCCGAAGTAGCGCCTTCCGCTCCCTAATTTGCTCAAAGGCCAACCAATTACTGGTCAACCAATCAGGGTAGGGCTCACCGCACACACACACTGAACCTCCCACCTCCAGCATGACATCTGGATTTGGCAGGTCCTGCAAACACTCACACACACACAGCCCCCATGCATTGTCACCTGTGTGCTAACACTCCCTCAGATACTGGCATTTGTAAATCATACCATAACAGGCACACATAACCTGTACCTATATCGCACCCTCACTTCAGTCACTCCTCACCAGACCACATACCTCTCCAGACTTACAAAATGTATACTGGTGGTTTCCTAGCCTGGCACTCAGCATTAATAGGATAGGGAAAGGACTGGTTAGCTCAGTTTCAGGATAATGTGACTGAGTGGGATATCGGGTCATGGTGCCAGTGGCCTGATTTCTCAGTTGGGTAGCATTGCAAATTGCCATGAGCGTGCACTGGCATAAGTCGGTACCCATCCTGCTATGACCTTAGATGTCACGACGGAATAAAACTCCAACAACCCACCAACCTATACACCTAATTGGCTTTAAGACTTCGTCAAACCAGATACAAGCTAGAAGAGCTTGAAAAATATCACATGGTCACTGGAGTGCCAAATGACGTGGCTTCTATCCCCAGCAGTCAACTATAGAGAACTAGTGTATAATGGAATTTGATGGAACAAGGACTTTATGACAAATATTAGGACTAGGACTTAATAAAGCTAAACCTAGACACGTTCGGGTGTAAAAGGATGAGCGTTGGAGGGAACCGAATAGAACTAGTGCATTGGGAAAGTTGATAGAACTTGGGAATTACAAAATTTGTTTCTGTGACCTGGATTCCATACAAGCTAGGTGCAGTATGGTTGTTGAACGTACCCTGTTGTAAAAATATACTGATTTTCGGTTCTGATTTACATATTGCCAAAGAACATTATTATTCTGGGTCGACAGAGGGGGGACCATGATTATGTAACAGAGAAGCAATGGGTGCCCCACTCGCTTTGTGACATAAGTGCCTATGTGGAAATGTGATAACACATAACGACCAATATTGTGATGTGATGTTCATACTTAAGAGACAGTTAATAATTATTGAAATGTTCCCTTCATGCATCAGAAAGAGTGCAATTGAAGGAGAGAAGCATTGATATATGTTTGTTGTAACTCTCTGCAACTACCTGTTACCACAGGGCCGATGGACAAGCACACCCAGCCATCCTGCATATATTATGGACACCACCTGCAGCTGGGGTTGAGTAACAGCTGTCCCCTATTAGGGTGTCGCCCACCCAGGCTCTAGAGGGTGTCTGATTGGCTGGCTGTGTGAGACCAGTCACCTGCATTCCTTATACCTAACACACAGACCCCACATGAAGGACTCTGGGAAAAGCACTCTTTGAGGAACACCACTTCTTACACTCGAACTAGCAAAATCTATTCCAAAGACACTGAGATGTGTGCAACAACCATTGGACACAGGTTCAATGGGCTGTAGGCACTGATTCTGATATACACCAGCAAGAGTCATGAGGATCTGTGTCGGCAGTTGGTAAGGAGTGAGGGTGATAGGTCGCTAGTAGGTGAACAGGAGTTGATGCCAATAAAGCACAACTTCTTCACTGTCAACCTTGCGTGACTTGTCTTCCTTTCTTCCTTAGGAGTTGTTGAGAGTAATTACAGGCGGGGACTGACAGACCATTGTCAGAACAGACCTGTGGAGTATAGTAATGTTTGGGGTTCAGATGGCCGAGTCCCGACATATTACACCGTGTATATATGTTTAAGTGTATCTAATTGTAAGCATTAAACCACTTATGGATGTAAAGCATTAAAAATCTTACAATTCCAGGGGGACAAGTGTAGTAGTCTGCACTTACCTCTCCGGCAAGTAGTCTCATAGACAGGTAGGTGTAGACAGGGTGATTGTATCAGGGAGCCTAGCTAGTGTACTGGTTAGCACACTAGCTTCTGAATAGTAAGAAGTGTGGGTTTAAATCCTGCTTTAGGTGCAATATTTCCCCTTCACACATATATATATATATTATGTACTATATAATATATTATGTGGATATAAATAACGGCAGCCCCCTTAATGTTTCTCTTTCCACTTTACCCTCCATGATATTTGCCTCGAAGCGGTCATACTCTCCTTTCTGCCTCCTCTTAACCTTGAGCAAAGGGCCGTCCTGCTCACTATAATATAATTATATAGACATGTGTATATATATATATTATGTAGAACTAGGGCAGTGTTTTATTCACTGTAATTGAACTAGGTCACACATGATGGTGGGTTAGTTGTTGGTAAGTGGGGCTCTGGCTGTCCCTGGTGTAAAATATTCCGACTTTTTAGGTCTGGTTCATAAATAAATAATAGTTTATAAAAATTCTAAAATATCTCCTTTTCACGAAACTCATATGGGAAGCATTAAGAAAACTGTTTTAATCATATTTAAATCATCCAATTATTTCTATAAAGTCATTATAGTAATATTCCAATTATATAAGTAGCCCTAGAAAACCTCACTAATAATACCTAATTCAGTATATCATGTTGGTATCTACATATGCATAATATTCAAACCAAGTTGTGAAGCCATGGTAGATTATGTATATTAAGAGAAGTGATAATTAATATCAGATTGTTCTAAGGTTCTACATCAAATATAACCACTGGAGATAAGAACTCTGGAAAATTATTACTCTATTGGTATATTTACATGTATTACTGAATTGAAGTCTGCTGGTATTATATATTGTATAAAGGGAGGTAAATGCTGAAACTAAGGAGAGCATATACAGTTGCTGCAGACTGTGGTTTCTTCACCCAGATAAATAGTCTGTGAAGAAACCACACAATGGTTAAGTTAAGAAACTGAGTTATGTGTGCCTGTTATGGTATGATTTACAGATGCCAGTATCTGAGGGAGTGTTAGCATACAGATGACAATGCATGGGGGTTGTGTGTGCGTGTGAGTGTTCACAGGACCTGCCAAATCCAGGTGTCAGGCTGGAGGTGGGAGGTGGAGTGTGTGTGTGTGTGTGTGCTGAGCCCTCCCTGCTTCACCTGGTGGCAGTTTGCTGAACTAAAGATGATCCAATATATCATTCTCAAAGTAAGGCATGTAGAAACTCCTACTATTTTTGAGTTATCCCAATCTAAGGGACTGGTGACCACTGGTGTTATGTAAAGATAAATAGGGTTGATACTCCCATGTAAGTGTAATTGGTGTATTTGATAGAAAAATATGTATCTGACTTGGGGTGGGTGGGTTGGACAACCCAGTGGGGGGGAGGGGGTGGTGGGAGTGATGGGGGTCCACCCACTCCCACCCTGCGTCCCCCACCACTAACTGGAGGAGTTCAGCCAATGAAATGCCATGTTACTGTCTCTGACTGAGGAGACTCCCAGCAACTGTGTACCTGAATTTTGAATGTGTTCCATCAGAATAAAAGAGCTGGGCAGGATGTGTGGCCATCAGATGACCTGGAGACAGCACATCAAGAGGAGCCAGCCACCCCTCCCTATTAAACTGTACCACACTTAATTTCTGTTGGGTTAGTATTTCTTGGAACTGATATAGTAAGCAGATATAGTAAGCGGATCATCGCTTGAGGTCTATCATTCATGAGTACTTTCCGGCCTCCACACACAGAAGTTAGGGTTCTATTTCCTATAAAGATTCTAGTGTGTAAAATACCGCTAGTTAACATTATGAAGGGGGCCATAATGGCAGTCAATGGACCCTGATTAGTAATTACTGTTCACCCAAGCGCCCCCCCCCCCCAACACACACAGTCCTATATGCCTGCCTGCCGGGCGATGATTCAAGCAATGTCCACACACAATGCCCGCCTAATTAAATTATGTTGTTATTTTTATTCGCTGAATAAAATATCATTCTCCGCTGGATTAATTAGATACTGCAACTCCATTTGTAAGCCCCTATTGATTTCTCAGTCAGATGTTGTGATTAAAAATCAAATAATCAAGCTGTATTCCAGTGGAGTGAAATCGCTTGGTGGCTGAATGCAATATTCTAATGCTAGTTTCCCTCATTAATATCGAAATGTACTATATCTTGAAAGGAAGTAGAGAGACTTACTAAGTGCCTATTTCATTCGATATGAAAATGCTGTGTGCGGGTTCGAACCTTGGTTGAGTCAAACCAATGCCTTTCAAAATTGATACGTGTTGCTTCCTAGCCAGGCGCTTTGCATTATTAGGATAGGGCAAGGAATGGTTGGCTCACTGTCAGGATAATGTGACTGAATGGGATATCAGGTCATGGTGCTGGTTGCCTGGTCTCCTAGTCGGGCAGCACTATAACATCTCAATGAGTGTGAACTGGCACAAGTGTGTAGCCGTCCTGATATGACCTTAGATGTTACCAGGACGTAAAACTCCAACAACCAACCAGTCAATGATGTGATATGATCATGATTGAAAATGAGTGGATAGTGTGAGTGTGCAAATACAAACTGATAATGTCAGCCTTTATCATCGAGTGGTGTAGTGCTTTGGGATGTTGTTAAATACCCGGAGCTCTGGCTATGTAATAGGGCTGCTGGAAAATCCTAGAAAAAGGTTTGTTTGTTGTTGGCTTACGTCTTAGCAATATATTCACCAAATAGTCATCGTGTGTGTGATATATTTTGTCGACATCTGGGTGAACTGCGATAACTTATATAATGTTGGCATGACATCGCATAGCCAGTCACAATGTAGGGAAACAAAATATTTGCATGGAGCCTAAGTCGTCCATTGATACAAGGCTTACGCCGGAATGGCATATTTATGGGTTCGAATGCCATTCTAGGTATAGTCTCCTAGGTGTATGGTAAGTTCCACTACAGGCATTCATTCTAATGAAGTAGCCGTGGCTGGAAACAAGTTTGGCAATGTGTGGAACGAGCAATTCAAACTAGGAAAACAAGGCGATAATAGATGGCATTTACATTAATGAAAAACTAGACATCTTTCATCAATAAACTTTTCCCGGTCGAATTGATTGGCCATTATTCCCAGACTACGCTCCTCCAGGGAACAGGCGAGTCGAGGGATCTAATTAAAGTTCTGCATTAATTAAAGGTATAAACTAATGGAAGCTATGCGATAATGAAAACTATGCACTAATGAAGACTATGCATTAATAACAGATATATATTAATTAAAGGTGTGCACTAATTAAAGACTGGTACTAATGAGAAAGAGATGCACTACTTAAAGATGTGTACTAATTAAAGTTCTGCATTAATTAAAGTTCTAAACTATTGGAAACTATGCGCTAATGAATCCTATGCACTAATGACAGATATGCACTAATTAAATGTGTGCTCTGAGGAAAGCTATGCACTAATGCAAGGTATGCAAGGTGTGCCATATGAAAGCTATACATTAATGAAAGTCATGCACTAATGATAGATATGCACTAATTAAAGATGTGCTATTTTGAAAGCGATGCACTAATGAAATATATGTACTAATGACAGATATGTACTAATTAGAGGCATGCCTTTATGAAAGTTGTGCACTAATGAAAGCTATGCACTAATGACTGATATGTACTAATTAGAGGTGTGTCATTATTAAAGCTATGCACTAATGAAAGATATGTACTAATGACTGATATGTACTAATTAGAGGTGTGTCATTATTAAAACTATGCACTAATGAAAGCTATGTACTAATGGCCGATATGTACTAATTAGCGGTGTGCCATTATTAAAGATATGCACTAATGAAAGCTATGTACTAATGACTGATATGTACTAATTAGAGGTGTGTCATTATTAAAGCTATGCACTAATGAAAGCTATGTACTAATGACCGATATGTACTAATTAGAGGTGTGTAATTAGTAAAGATATGCACTAATGAAAGCTATGTACTAATGACTGATATGTACTAATTAGAGGTGTGTAATTATTAAAGCTATGCACTAATGAAAGCTATGTACTAATGGCCGATATGTACTAATTAGCGGTGTGCCATTATTAAAGCCATGCACTAATGAAAGCTATGTACTAATGACCGATATGTACTAATTAGAGGTGTGTAATTAGTAAAGATATGCACTAATGAAAGCTATGTACTAATGACTGATATGTACTAATTAGAGGTGTGTAATTAGTAAAGATATGCACTAATGAAAGCTATGTACTAATGAAAGCCATGTACTAATGAAAGCTATGTACTAATGACCGATATGTACTAATTAGAGGTGTGTAATTAGTAAAGATATGCACTAATGAAAGCTATGTACTAATGAAAGCCATGTACTAATGAAAGTTATGCACTAATGACCGATATGTACTAATTAGTGATGTGTCATTATTAAAGCCATGCACTAATGAAAGCTATGTACTAATGACTGATACGTACTATTTAGAGGTGTGTCATTATTAAAGATATGCACTAATGAAAGCTATGTACTAATGAAAGCCATGTACTAATGACCGATATCTACTAATAAGAGGCGTGCCTTTACCAAAGCTATGTACTAATGAAAGGTATGCACAAATGACCGATATGTACTAATTAGTGATGTGTCATTATTAAAGCCATGCACTAATGAAAGCTATGCACTAATGACTGATACGTACTAATTAGAGGTGTGTTAGTTTTAAAGCTATGCACTAATGAAAGCTATGTACTAATGAAAGTCATGTACTAATGACCGATATGTACTAATCAGAGGTTTGTCATTATTGATGTGCGAAAAGGAAGAGAGGAAGGCGGGGGTGGGAATAAAGGCGTTTATTTCCGCCTCAGACAGTGTAAAACATAAAACAGAGTATACAGAGGCATGAGAGAGGCTCATGAGGAGCAGAGTAAATAAGCTCATAAGGAGCAACAGTGTAGGTAAAAGGCAATAACAGAAAGGAAGAAGGCTCATGAGGAGCAGTACAGCAGGGGGGTGCTCATGAGGAGCAGGAGGAGATATACAGGGATAAACAGGGGCTCATCAGGAGCAATGTCAGAGTTCTGGTGAGGGGGGGCCGAGGAGCCCTCCGCCGCTGGAAGAGAAGAGTGTATAAGGAGAAAGATGGGTGCGTGGGTGGAGAAAAAGGGTGAGGAGCTGGGAAGGCGGCAGGAAGGCGAGTGCCTGAGGGAGGCGGGGGGGGGGGCCTTATAAGGGAGAGGGGACGGGCGACAGCAGGTGAGGTGTGAATGCTGCCGGCCCGGGGGAGGGCGAGAGGTGGCGAGCAGCGGGCGTCGGGTGAGGTGTGAGTGCTGCACGACACGGGGCCGGGGGGAGGAAGGGGGCGCGCGGCGGCATCGGGCGAGGTGGGAAAGCAGCGCGACAGCGCGGGGCGGGGGAGGGTCTCTTCCTCTCCTCGCATCAAGCGTAATGCTACGCATTACGACCAAAGCTATACACTAATGAAAGCTATGACCTACTGACCGATATGTACTAATTAAAGGTATGTCATTATTAAAGCTATGCACTAATGAAAGATATGTACTAATGAAAACTAAGTACTAATGACCGATATGTACTAATTAGAGGTGTGTCATCATTAAAGCTATGCACTAATGAAAGCTATGCACTATTGACCGATATATACTAATTAGAGTGTGTCATTATTAAATATATGCACTAATGACAACTAAGTACTAATGACTGATATTTACTAATTAGAGGTGTGCCTTTATGAAAGCCATGCACTAATGAAAGCCATGTACTAATGACTCATATGTACTAATTAGAGGTGTGTCATTATTAAAGTTATGTACTAATGAAAGCTATGCACTAATGACAACTAAGTACTAATGACTGATATGTACTAATTAGAGGTGTGCCTTTATGAAAGCCATGCACTAATGAAAGCCAGGCACTAATGATCGATATGTACTAATTAGAGGTGTGTCATTATTAAAGGTATGTACTAATGACAGCTATGTACTAATGACCAATATGTATTAATTAGAGGTGTATCATTATCAAAGATATGCACTAATGAAAGCTATGCATTAATGGTTGAGATGAACTAATTAGAGGTGTGTCATTATGAAAGCCATGCACTAATGAAAGCTATGTACTAATGACCGATATGTACTAATTAGAGGTGTGCCTTTATCAAAGCCATGCACTAATGAAAGCTATGTACTAATGACCGATATGTACTAATTAGAGGTGTGCCTTTATCAAAGCTACGCACTACTGAAAGCTATGTAGTAATTACTGATATGTCCTAATTAGAGGTGTGCCTTTATCAAAGCTATGCACTTCTAATTCACTGTTATTTCCAATCGTTACATGAATCCCTTTATTTGTTCCTCTGTGTCTCTGTTGTCCTATGAGCATTTGTCTTGTGAGCTTTTGTCCTGTGAGCTTATGTCGTGGATTCACCGTGTCGACGGAACCAGCTGAGACACGAGATGAGAGAGCAGAGATTCAGGTTACATCCTCAGTAACAGCCACCATAACTATAACATGGTTGGTTGGTTGTTGGAGTTTTACATCCTTGCAGCATTAAGGTCATATCAGGACCGGGACTGATTTGTGACAGTGCACACTCATGGTGACTATATAGTGCTGCCCTACCAGGAGACCAGGTCACCAGTACCATGACCTGATATCCCACTCAGTCACATTATCCTGACACTGAGCCAACCAGTCATTGCCCTATCCTAATAATGCAGAGCGCCTGGCTAGGAAGCGACAAGTATACATTGTTATGTCATTGGTTTGACTCGACCAGACCAGGGTAGAAACCCATTGGTTTGAATTGCACGATCTAACTAAACTGGAGACGGATGCTGAACTCATTCGGCCATCCCTTCTGGTCCATAACAATAACAAGTCGAGAGCGAAATGAGAGAACGCGCCTCAATCATCCCCGCGTTTAATTACAATGTAGCCGCATCGATTTGTCCCACAAAGCTACTTCCTGTGCTGATTTCACAAGCGGGTCAGTTACAGTAGTAACTCCATCCCGACAAAACATGACCCAATATTCTAATCTGAAACAGTTTGAAACCACTCATGCTTTCCTTTTAATTTGCATCGCAGGCCGAGGATAAATGAGTGATGAGTTTAGTTATTCAACGGATGACAGGTAGATTTAGAGGGATTTTTATTTAGAAACTGGGGTGAATTGATCATTTCCCGGATGTGCTTCAGTGTGATAATTGATTTCAGATCCTTTAAATTAAAGGTGCATAAACTGATGAAAGTGTCGAGGTTTGATGAATATGGGAAATATTATTGCCAAGAGTGGGATTTGAACACTCACTTCTTGCCATCCTAGGACTACATTACACTACTTAGGTTATCTAATCATCATCATCATGCTGTTGGTCACGATGCAACAAATACTGCCTTTATTACTTGACTCCCGCTCTCCATTTAGCTGTCTGCTGTGAGAGTGATGTCTATGAGTCGGTCTTAATGTCTCTCAGCTTCAGGTTTCTCTTGAACCGGAGACGAGGGCGCCCTCTCTTTCTGTAACCAGAAGACAGTTGAGAGTAGAAGATCTGCTTCGGTAGCCTGTCTGATGACATTCTCATGAGGTGTCCAGTCCACCAGAGATTCTTTTTGATCAAAAGATCTTCCATAGAGGGCAGCCCTGTCCGTTCGAGTATTTCCTTATTTGTCATTTTGTCCTTCCAGGTTAGCCTCATGATCGAACGCAGATGCTGCATCATGAAGGCATGCAGCTTTTTCACCTGTCGTCTGTATACTGCCCAGGCCTCGGCTCCGTATAGTAGGGTGGATAGCACGATTGCATGGTAGATCTTGCCTTTGACCCGCATGGACACATGGTCGTTGTTCCAGAGTCTCTCGCGTAGTCGGCCGAAAGATGCGCTAGCCTTGGCCTCCTCTGTATTTCAGCATCAATGCGTTCATCACTTGATATAGTGCTTCCGAGGTAGGTGAATTCCGGAACAGAGTTCAGCTTGTTTCCGCTATATCATGAAATCACCCTATCCATGCCTACTTGTCTGTGTGGATCCTTGTCTGAAAATGTATATCAGTGGAGACTATTACACTCATCCCTATGTAATTGCACATCATTTAAATAGCTAATGTATATAAGTCATGTAATGCTTACAATGGGGGACCTCCGACTTTTTAGTTCAAATTCCGGCCGTTGGCGTCGCCACTGAACCAGTGGGCCCATTCGGTACACCATCACACTGCAAACTCAATGGCTATGAGCAATCTTCATACAGGAAAAGTGAAATATCTCTAGAACCCCACAACCTAGAGACAAACCGCTTGGTAAACATATAGAAAACATATTAAACAAATAGATTATATTAAATTTATAAGGTTAGGGTTCTGCATTTCTATTAATTTTGAATAAACTAAATGTTTTGCACTGCACGTACCGGCAAAGTCAGTGCATTGTCAATAGCCGTGAGCAATTTTCATACAGAAAAAGTGAAATATCTGTAGAACTACACCACCTAGAGAAAAACAGCTTGGTAAACATATAGAAAACATATTCAAGGAATAGATTATATTAAATTTATAAGGTTAGGGTTCTGTCTTACCATTAATTTTTAATAAAATAGACGTGTTGCACTGCGCGTACCGGCAAACTCAGTGCATTGTCAATGGCAGTGAGAAATCTTCATGCAGAAGAAGTCAAATATCTCTAAAACCACACCACCTAGAGACAAACCGCTTGGTACACATATAGAAAACATATTCAACGAATAGATTATATTAAATTTATAAGGTTAGCATTCTGCATTTCTATTAATTTTGAATAAAATAAACATTTTGCACTGCGCGTACTGGCAAACTCAAAGCATTGTCAATGGCCGTGTAGGCCCACTACTACCGATGCGCCACCAAGTGTCGGAAAATGAACTACGACACATGTCCCCCATTGCATACAGGCAATGCACTTCATACAGGCAATGCGCAGACAAAAGGGTAAGCCCCAGTCACATCTACCCGGATGAGCCCCGGATTTTGAGCCGGACCACCCCAGGACCAGTCTCCCGGTACATTTTGATATCGAACACCACCGAACTAGAACATTCTTTGTCTGCTTGTGTAAGGTGCTCAATCCGGTAAGGTGTGACAGGCACTTTAGGCTACTAAGCTTGAACATGGGTAAGCAAAACATTCTAGTGAGGCACACCAAAATTAGCTTTACATCCTTTCAGTTCAAATATCTCCAAAATTAACCCTATTATATTAACCCTTAAATTAAATTACGATACAGTTAATTGCAGCAACCAATGACGTTAGATCACATAAGACAGACACTTCAAACCATCGGATCATGCCCATTTAAGTGAGAATCCAGTAACATATTAAATGGGCGTTCTCAACCACACAACCCTCCCACCCACCTCCACTCCCCCGTCCTCACCAATCAGTTACCCCCTACGCCACCATCCCCTCACACCTCACACCTCACACCTCACACCTCACACCTCACACCTCACACCGCAAACCTCACACCTCACACCTCACACCTCACACACACGCCTCTATGTGGAGATATTGGTCGCTAGTCATACACAGAATCTATGGCCGGCTTTTAATTAATTAAAGTCACGTATGCTTAAAACCTAAGACGATCCATCTTCCGTAGAGCCTTTGCCGCCAGCCTGTCACTCAGAGGGATTAATGTGGACTCGGATCTAAGCGACCTGCCTAGCTCCCCACCCCGTCCCTCCCTCCTCCCTCCCACCCTCTACGTTTTCCATCCCCCCTCCACCCTCCCGCTCCCCCTCCCATCGCCACCCTCCCCCTCCCATCGCCACCCTCCTCCCTCCTCTCGCGGCCCTCCCCCCTCCCTCCGCCCCTCTCCCACACCCCTCGCGCCATTCTCTCCTCCCACTTCCGTCGCCCCTCCCCCTCCACTCGCGCCGCTCCCCCCTACCCTCCCATCGCCCCCCCCCCTCCCCTCTCCCCTCGCCCCCTCTCCCCTGCCTCCTCCCTCCCACCCTCCTCCCTATCCCCCTCTACGCTCTCCCTGCCCCCGCTCTCCCCCTAACACCCCTCTCCCTTCTTCCTAACCCCTACCCCCTACCCCAACCTCCATCTCCCCGTCTCCACTCTCCTTCCCCCCCCCCTCTTCACACTCCCGCTCCCCATGCCCCACCCTCCGATCCTCCCTCCCATCCCCTTCCTCCTCCTTCCCCCATCCCTCTCGACTACCCTCTCCCCACCCTCCCTGTCCTATGCCCCTCCCTCCTGTACCCACCCACCCCTCCCAACCCCGACCCCTACCTCTCCCTCCCTCCCCCTCCCCACCCTCCCTACCATCCCCAATCCCCTATCCCCGCCCTCCCCCCCCCCCCCTACTCCACCTCCCAACCCTCCCTCGTGGCTACACCCCGTCCCTCTCTCTGCCCTCCCTTCACCCTACCCCCACAGTCTGGTCAATCTTGTTGGTGTACCATGAACTTGATGTATCCCTGTTAATATATTTACTTGTATTGTTCAGTTGTGTTTATGTATTATTTCCTGGAACTTGTACACAATATATTAGGGTTATATTACATCGATCATTCTGTGGATAACTAACTGCTATCATAACGTTTCATGTTCTGAAGTTATAGCCTCGATCAATTCAGGTGTGCACATCATGAACATTCTTGTTATAATTATTGATGTCCACTTCAGGCCAACAAATAATTCTGTAATACCCCTGTCACACTACGACGTAAGGAGGTAATGTAAGCCAATGTAGGTGACATTTCATCATTATGTTGAGGTACGTCGAGCTATGTCATGCTTACGTTAGACTGACATCAATTTATGTTGAGTTATGTCAGGTTACATCGAGTTACGTCAAGGTTTTGGACATGTTGAAAACTTTCGACGTAGCTCGGACGTTAGATGTGCTGAAGGGATGCGTCGGCTATGTTAGATCAATGGTGCGTTACATCATAGTGACCCACAGGGAGGAGGACTTTGCGGCTCACGAGGGCGACGTTGGACTGACGCCAGCCTCTCGGTTGGTTGACGTCGACTCATGTCGGGGAAAACGGTTGTGTCACGCGTGACAACGTTAAGCGACATTAAGTGGCCGCTACTGTCACGCTAGGCTGACGTCGCATGCTGGGGTTTCGCAAGCCTCACGTTTACATAAAAAATAATTCCTTTGACATCTCATGTTGGCATGACGCTATACCGATGTTACGCTCACATCAACTACGTGGCATTGACGTCCCGAATTTGCATATTATGCCGAGATTTTTGACATGTTAAATATATTTTCATGTTGTCCCTATGCTGGCGCGTTATGTCGTAGTGTGACAGGGCCATAATAGTTTGTTTGTGTTTTTTGTGATGGTTTATTTACCCTATCCATAATGAGTAAGTCACATCATGGCTTGTTTTCATCGCTGAACAGCAATAGTCTAAATTTGGTAGTTGCTTAGTCATCTTAGCCGTCAGTAATTAGGTTAGTTGTTTTGGTACCACGTTTGCGACATTTTGGTATGTACATAGTTTGGTTTTTACTAAATAATTTCTTCATCAAAACATTTCATTCATCAGCACAAAAATACCAGTCTTCTTGCAAAAAAATAGTGATTGTCATTTGATGTTGATAATAAATTACAGTGTCTACATCCCAACAGACATTTGGCAATGTTGGAATTGGAACCCCGTTGTCAGGCGATTTCCACCACCAACCCACCCTCTGGTGGCAGTAGCAAGAACTAAAATGATGGCACTATCGGTGTTGGAACACCTTTGATAGGTGATTTCCACCACCAATCCATATTCTGGCGGCAGTAACGAGAACTAATGTTGTGTGTGACAGATGAATGTGCATCATATTGTGTGGAAAAGGTCTTTCCATCGGCAACCAGCCCTATGAAAGACTTAATGTTGTGGATGAAATTTCTCTGTACCATGCTTTGTACTTTCAAAATTTAGATCTACGATTAATAGGATATTTCAAGGATTGGTTTGCTCAGTATCAGGATCATGTCACTGAGTCTGATATTGGATCAGGTTACTGGCTGGTTGCTTGCCTTCCCAGTAGAGGTAGCACTATAAAGCTACCATGAGTGAGCTGCTTGTAACAAGTCAGTACCCACCCTGATATAAACTTACTCTGGGTGCCCAACCCTAATACAAATAAGTTAATCGGAGCTCCGATTTACAAAGGAAGTGTCATGTGGAATAAACTCCCAACCAAAACCAGAGAAGCGGGTTTGATCCTTGCCTTTAAAAATGCATACAGAGCTCACCTGGTTATTCAGGCCCAAACCTGGCACTGCAAATATATAATGTGACCTACTGAACTTCACCCTCTCTCATGCCTGCTCTCTCCCTGCCTGTCTGCCCCCCTGCCCTAGACCCCTCCCACCCCCCCTTCCACATTTTGACAAACAACTATTATAACTCAATGACATAATAACATTCAAGATGCACTACCACCACTGAATAACTACATCTTCAACCAGCATTGCACGCAATATAAACCACTATGCATGCACAACATGGCACTATTAAAAGACTAACCATTAATAAAACCCAAATCCAACTGATATACAATCACAGCATATGATTTAACCACTAGTGTACATTACTGCACACTCTATCTTGATGCATATACCTTGCACTATGTTGAGTACCTGTGATGTACAGTATACAGCATAGGTTGCTCCCTCACTTTCTTTTTATGTTCAGAATGGGTTTTGCTGCACACAATGCAATGCATTCCACTTCCACTAAGTACAAACCAAATGTGATCACTCCAACGGCTGGAAGACCAGTGCCTCGGCGCTAACAAAATATGTATTCAGATGAATAAAAATATTTACCAAAAAGAAAAAAAAAGATGTTGTGAGGATGTAAAGCCTGAACAAACAAACACAACCTCTACATCACCATCAAAGAGAAACACAGCCGGTGCTGACGTCACAAGATGACGTCACCGACCTGGCAGAGCAACGGACTGACTGATCGGTTACCATGGTAACAATATTGGTAACCCTTAGCGGACAGTGTGTTTGTGTGTGCGCTGCTGTGCTTGTCTGTGTGAGTGGAGTGTTAGATAATCACGTAAGTGAGTGGCGTATTATGCAGTTGCCTGAGCGTTTCTCATAACTGCGAGTCGCCCCCATAAATGTTGTGTAATGTGCTCAGATCTCTAACATTTATGGAACGACAGACAATGAATGGGCTGTGTTTTTTTGTTGAGCTGATTTGTGATGTCACTGTTGTCTCGTTTGTTCTGAATCGCTCCTTGAACTTTGTTTTGTCTTGTTGAATGTGGAATATGATGTTGAATGAGCTCTCCGCCTCCCCGTACCACCTACCCCCTCCCCCCACCCCCTCCCCCGCCCTCTACCCCACCCTCTGCCACCTCCCACTTCGCTATATCCCTCTCCCTCCCCATCCTCTCCCCCTCTCCCTCGACCACGCCCTCTGCGCCTCCCACTTCATTATCTCTCTCCCTCCCCCACCCCCTTTCCTCTACCTCGCCCCTCACCCTCACCCTCCCCCTCACCCTCCCACTTCGCTATCTCGCGCCCTTCCCCCACCTACTCTCCCTCCCCCCACACCCTCCCCTCTTGGATGGCTGGCTTCGCGCGCAATCTTCGTTGAGATTTGGGCTTCGAACCCCGGCTGAGTTAAACCAATGACTTGCAAAACTGATAACTTGGATCGTTACCTATCCACTCAGTCACATTATCCCAATATTAAACAACTCAATCCATTTCATATCATATTAATCCTGAGCACGGGGATAGGTCGTGACAGGTATCAAGTATGGAACTCATTGATTTGACTCCGCCGGGGTTTGAACCACCGACCTGCCACACCGGAAGCCAGCAAGGCCTGTTACCAATTTTCCCTTGATTGCCCGTTCAAGTGAGGTACTTAATTTAGCCATGAACCTGCGTTGTCTAAGCTACCACTATATCAACACAAATTAACAGTATGTGAAACAAATAATTAAATACAATAATCTAAAGCAAATAAAGTAAAGGTCTCTCCACCCTTTTGCCCCATTACTAATACACCATCGCGTTTCTGTAAGAAGTCATGTGAACATTGCATGCATATTTCGATTTGAGTAAACATATAGCCGACTTCAGACTCACAGAATCTAGTGGTATCTTTTATCACAGAGTTCTACTGTATCCATGCAACACACACCACACACATGGTTGGTTCAATTTCCTCTCTAGAAACAGTAATCAATGTCTGTCAACAAAAAAGAAGTAAAAAAAAAGATTCTGCCGCCTAGACCGGATATTAAAGCACTGTCTCTGCCACTGGGGATAGAATACTTTCCTCCCTATATTCCACAGGCTTCTCACATATCCCATTTCAATAATGGCGTCATAAGATAAATGGTAGAGGAAATATTGATGTTTTCTTGTTATGCCAAATCGGCAACAAATGCCATATTCATGATGATATGGGAGAAGTGATTGTCACGAATTTGGCTTAAAAGATAATGCAATGCACGATGAAAACCCATATAATGTAGAATAAGGATAAGACTTCTCATGCAAGTGTTACATTCGCATTAAATCTTAATATATTTGAACATGTGTATCCAATTTGCATACTAGTAAACTCATTAATAATTTACTGGTAAACTTGTTGATAATTTATTCAAGGTCTTACTTACCCATGAGGGAAGTCAAACTTCTCAGGCTTTCATGGGACACCATGTGACCTAATTAACACTGAGGATGCTTACTATCAGCAACGACTCAGTCATACTATAAAAGGGACCGCCATCCACGGCTCAGTGGTTGCTACTAGCTACTGTTCTTACTGTATCCGTCCACCAGGTGGACTTATCGGCGACCAAGCTGTGCTCGGCCCGGCCCCATAGCACATCAACAACAACTTTACCCAGTTGGACTCTTGTGCTTGCGCTCACCTCTGTATTTTGCTACCTCAGGTACGATTCAAATGTTATTTATTATTGATTTTGAGTCGAAATTGGAGATATTGGATTACACAGACTTTGTTGCCCATTCTTACGGAGACTCATATCGCCATCAATGTTTTCGGTACACACGATTGACCTGGTCAACTCCGGAGGTGGCCCCCCTACATTTTCAACAATATCACAACAATATCACGCAAAGTAATAATATGGATTCCTCTTCATCTGATTCTTTTCAGCCTGCAATGCGATTCAAATAGCTTTGGACAATAATAAAAAGACGATTGAAGTGGTCACCGCACATCGATGTGCGGATAATTGGCTGTCGTATCCTCTGCCTTTTTGAGCCCCATAGGGCCGCACTCACCTTAACAAAAAAAAAAAGGCTCACCTAAGTACTATCATGTATCGTTATCTGTCCTTGTAGCATCCTGCAAATACGATATAAGTACGATATAAAAACAAGTCAGAACGAGTCGGGGACCCACACCATTGCGCTTCTCTTATTATTCTCCGAACAATATTGCCAACCGCTGTCTTTGTTTACATCTGCCAATATACTCTAGGTGGCGCCAGTCGTCGCCAGTCGTCGCCTCCCCACCCCTTAACTCTTGCTTTCCCCACTAGGAGACGCCACTGTAGCACTGTAGACGCCACTGTAGCACCATACTCCTGCTGGTGCACTGTTAGGATTTATATCTTTTATTTTTTTAATCTTTTTAAATCTTTTTTATTTTATTTTTACAAAAGTTTTTATTATGGGCGTGTTTACGCTGCCTGTCACCGTGTAGCTCGGATGATACTTGGGTTTGGGTTACGTTCATTTGTGGATTAGCATCGCGTAGTGTTGTGTCGTGTCAGCGCCAAGTTTTTATCGACAAATTGCCTGACAAATTGCCTGATGATGCCGGTGTCCAAAACCACAACCACAACCAACACCAACAACAATCAACAATCAACAACCAATATAACGACACTGAAATGTACTGTAAATGTCAACAAACAACCCAACTGGGGTAGATTCGGTGATCTTTGAAGCGAAAAACATGCCAAAATCAATTTTGCAAACGTAAATGCTGAACATAGTTTTTATTGTCTGATCACGCCTAACGCCAATCGCGCCTAACGCCAATCGCCAATCACCAACATTGCAACAAACAACAATCCAACACAAACAACCACAACCACAACCAACAACAGTCGACACAACCAACTAACAAACAACACAACCAACAAACAACCGCAACCAATAACCAACAACCAAACAACAAACAACACAACCAACCGAACAAAAACAACAAATCAACAAACAACCACAGCCAACAACAGACGACACAACTAACAAACAACACAACCAACAACCAACCGCAACCAACAACCAACCAAACACACAACAACCACAACAACCACAACAACCAATCCTAAACCAACAACAATCAACAACCACAACAAACAACCACAACCAACAAAACAACACAACCAATTACCAACCAAACAACAAACACCACAACCACAAACACCACAACTAACAACAGTCAACACCACCAACAACACCCACCAAACAACAACAATCAACAACCACAACACAAACAAACAACCACAACCAACACACCAACAAACAACACAAACAACAACTAACAAACAACACAACCAACAACCAACCGCAACCAACAACAGTCAACACCAATAAATAACAATCAACACAACCAACAACCAACCAAACAACAAACAACCACAACCAACAAACCAACAAACAACACAACCAACAACCAACAACCAACCACAACCAACAACACTCAACACAACCAAATAACAAACACCACAACCAACAAACAACCAAACAACAACCAAACAACAAACAAACAACCAACAACTGAACAACCAATCCTATCACACCAATCACCAACAAACAACTAACAAACAACCAACCGCAACCACCAACAGTCAACACAACCAAATAACAATCAACACACCCAACACACAACAACAATCAACAATCAACAATCAACAACCACAACACAAACAAACAACCACACCCAACAAACAAACAACCAACATAACCAACAACCAACTAACAAATAACTAACAAACAACAACAACCAACTGAACAACCAATCCTATCAGGCCAATCACCAACAACAGTCAACACAACCAACAACACCCAACAAACAACAACAATCAACAACCACAACACAAACAAACAAACACACACCACAGCCAACAACCAACTAACAAACAACACAACCAACAACCAACCACAACCAACAACAGTCACCACAACCAAACCACAAACAACACAACCAACAACAACCAACAAACAAACAACCAAACTACAACCAACAACAACAACAACCAACTGAACAACCAATCATATCACGCCAATCACCAACAACAGTCAACACAACCAACAACACCCAACAAACAACAGCAATCAACAACCACAACACAAACAAACAACCACACCAAACAAACAACACAACCAACAACCAACAAACAAACACAAACAACAACCAACAACAACAACCAACTGAACAACCAATCCTAGCACACCAATCACCAACAACAGTGAACACAACCAACAACACCCAACAAACAACAACAATCAACAATCAATAACCACAACGCAAACAAACAACCACAACCAACAAACAAACAAACAACACAACCAACAGCCAACTAACACACAGCACAACCAACCGCAACCAACAACAGTCAACACAACCAAACAACAAACAACATAACCAACAACAACAAACAAACAAACAACCAAACAACAACCAACAACAACAACAACCAACTGAACAACCAATCCTATCACGCCAATCACAATCAAATGCCAACAACAATCAACAATCAACAACCACAACACAAACAAACAACCACAACCAACAAACAAACAAACAAACAACAGTCAACACAACCAAATAACAATCAACACACCCAACAAACAACAAAAATCAACAACCACAACACAAACAAACAACCACAACCTACAAACACACAAACAACACAACCAACAACCAACCAACAAACAACTAACAAACAACAACAACCAACTGAACAACCAATCCTATCATGCCAATCACCAACATCAGTCAACACAACCAACAACACCCAACAAACAACAACAATCAACAACCACAACACAAACAAACAAACAACACAACCTACACCCAACTAAGAAACAACACAACCAACAACCAACCGCAACCAACACCAGTCAACACAACCAAACAACAAACAACACAACCAAGCAACAAACAACACAACCAACAACAGCCAACAAACAACCAACAAACAACCAACCAGACAACAACCAACATCAACACCCAACTGAACAAACAGTCCTACCACGCCAATCACCAACAACAGTCAACACAACCAACAACACCCAACAAACAACAACAATCAACAACCACACCACAAACAAACAACCACAACAAACAAACAACACACCCAACAACCAACAACCAACCAACAAACAACCAAACAACAACCAACAACAACAACCAACTGAACAACCAGTCCTAGCACACCAATCACCAACAACAGTGAACACAACCAACAGCACCCAACAAACAACAACAATCAACAATCAACAACCACAACACAAACAAACACCCACAACCAACAAACAAACAAACAACGCAACCACCAACCAACTAACAAACAACTAACAAACAACAACAACCAACTGAACAACCAATCATATCACGCCAATCACCAACAACCGTCAACACTACCAACGACACCCAACAAACAACAACAATCAATGACCAGAACACAAACAACCACAACCAACAAACAAACAAACAACACAACCAACAACCAACTAACAAACAACACAACCAACAACCAACAGCAGTCAACACAACCAAACAACAAACACCACAACCAACAACAAACAAACAACCAAACAACACCCAACAACAACAACCGACTGAACAACCAGTCCCATCACACCAATCACAACCAAACAACAACAACAATCAACAATCAACAACCACAACACCTACAAACAACCACACCCAACAAACAAACAAACAACACAACCAACAACCAACAACCAACACACCCCCAACCAAACAACAACCAACAACAACAACCAACTGAACAACCAATCCTAGCACGCCAATCACCAACAACAGTCAACACAACTAACAACACCCAACAAACACCAACAACAATCAGCAATCAACAACCACAACACAAACACCAACCAACAAACAACCAACCAAACAACAACCAACAACAACCAACTGAACAACCAATCCTATCACGCCAATCACAACCAAACAACAACAATCAACAATCAACAACCACACCACAAACAAACACAATCAACAAACAAACAACACACCCAACAGCCAACAAACAAACAACCAAACAACAACCAACAACAACCAACTGAACAACCAATCCTAGCACGCCAATCACCAACAACAGTCAACACAACCAACAACACCCAACAAACAACAACAATCAACAATCAACAACCACAACACAACAACAAACAAACAACACAACCAACGACCAACTAACACCCAACTAACACACAACAACCAACTGAACAACCAATCCTATCACGCCAATCACCAACACCAGTCAACACAACCAACAACACCAAACAAACAACAACAATTAACAATCAACAATCACAACGCAAACAAACAACCACCATCAACAAACAAACAAACAACACAACCAACAACCAAACTATCAAACAACACAACCAACAACCAACCGCAACCAACAACAGTCAACACAACCAAACACCAAATAACACAACCAACAACACCCAACAAACAAACAACCTAACAACAACCAACAACAACCAACAACAACCAACAACAACAACCAACTGAACAAGCAATCATATCAAAGCAATCACCAACAACAGTCAACACAACCAACAACGCCCAACAAACAACAACAATCAACAATCAACAACCACAACACAAACAAACAACCACAACCAACAAACAAACAAACAACGCAACCACCAACCAACTAACAAACAACTAACAAACAACAACAACCAACTGAACAACCAATCCTATCACGCCAATCACCAACAACCGTCAACACTACCAACGACACCCAACAAACAACAACAATCAACGACCAGAACACAAACAACCACAACCAACAAACAAACAAACAACACAACCAACAACCAACTAACAAACAACACAACCAACAACCAACCGCAACCAACAACAGTCAACACAACCAAACAACAAACAACACAACCAACAACAAACAACAAACAAACAACCAAACAACACCCAACAACAACAACCGACTGAACAACCAGTCCCATCACACCAATCACAACCAAACAACAACAACAATCAACAATCAACAACCACAACACATACCAACAACCACACCCAACAAACACACAAACAACACAACCAACAACCAACAACCAACACACACCCAACCAAACAACAACCAACAACAACAACCAACTGACCAACCAATCCTAGCACGCCAATCACCAACAACAGTCAACACAACCAACAACACCCAACAAACACCAACAACAATCAACACTCAACAACCACACCACAAACAGCAACCAACAAACAACCAACCAAACAAC
The DNA here is from genome assembly GCA_030323885.1 of Branchipolynoe longqiensis. Classification (NCBI taxonomy): domain Eukaryota; kingdom Metazoa; phylum Annelida; class Polychaeta; order Phyllodocida; family Polynoidae; genus Branchipolynoe; species Branchipolynoe longqiensis. The sequence continues at coordinate 9,705,233 of CM059186.1, read as the reverse complement.
AACCAACAACAACCAACTGAACAACCAATCCTATCACGCCAATCACAACCAAACAACAACAATCAACAATCAACAACCACACCACAAACAAACAACCACAATCAACAAACAAACAACACAACCAACAAACAACCAAACAACAACCAACAACACCCAACTGAACAACCAATCCTAGCACGCCAATCACCAACAGCAGTCAACACAACCAACAACACCCAACAAACAACAACAATCAACACTCAACAACCACAACACAAACAACAAACAAACAACACAACCAACAACCAACTAACACCCAACTAACAAACAACTAACAAACAACAACAACCAACTGAACAACCAATCCTATCACGCCAATCACCAACACCAGTCAACACAACCAACGACACCAAACAAACAACAACACTCAACAATCAACAATCACAACACAAACAAACAACCACCATCAACAAACAAACAAACAACACAACCAACAACCAACTATCAAACAACACAACCAACAACCAACCGCAACCAACAACAGTCAACACAACCAAACACCAAATAACACAACCAACAACAACCAACAAACAAACACCCTAACAACAACCAACGACAACCAACAACAACAACCAACTGAACAACCAATCCTATCACAGCAATCACCAACAACAGTCAACACAACCAACAATGCCCAACAAACAACAACAATCAACAATCAACAACCACAGCACAAACAAACAACCGCAACCAACAACCAAACAAACAACACAACCAACAAACAACTAACACACAACTAACAAACAACAACAACCAACTGAACAACCAATCCTATCATGCCAATCACCAACAACAGTCAACCACAACCAACAAACAAACACCACAACCAACAACCAACAACCAACTAACAAACAACTAACAAACAACACCTAACAAACAACAACTAACAAACAACAACTGAACACCCAATCCTATCACACCAATCACCAACAAAAGTCAACACAACCAACAACACCCAACAAACAATCAACCACCACAACACAAACAAACAACCACAACCAACAAACCAAGAAACAACACGACCAACAACCAACTAACAAACAACACAACCAACTACCAACCACAACCAACAACAGTCAACGCAACCAAATAACAAAGACCACACCCAACAACAAACAACAAACAACCACAACAAACAACAGTCAACACAACCAAATAACAAACAGCACAATAAAACAAACAAACAAACAACAAACAAACAAACAAACAGCAACCAACAACACCAACCAACTGAACAACCAATCCGAAGCAACAACCAATCCACAACCAACAACATCTAATCACATTATTCATTTGTGCGTAATGCCATTTGATTCTAAACTAATAGAAATCAATGACTATGTCACTTTCTACTATGTCACTCTAGTGTCAGTGTCTATATCCCCCTCCCTACCAAAAACTACGTAGTCGTAGTTTGACAGCCATATGCTTGTTAGGTGGATTGTTTGTTATCTATTGCATTTGTATTATACTTATGACAGCATTTTCGTGCGGTTCTTATGAAGGCCGCGATCATCGGTTGGGTGAGACCAGTAAATTAACCAACGCTTCGTATGTTGTTTCACATTATTCATTTGTGCGTAATGCCATTTGATTCTTACTTATGACAGCATTTTTGTGCGGTTTGATGTGCGGTTTGATGTGCATTGTTTGCTCTGGTATTTCATAGTGTTATATTTCCTTTTGATGATGAGATATTCAAAATTCAAAAATCAAAATTCAAACATTGGATATACTGTCAATGTTTTTCCTCCATCTGTTATTTTGCCACTAGACAAACCCACTAAACAAACACATCGGATGTAAACTGCACACAGCCGGTTCATACTTGCTGGTTGTCAAAACAAGCGTTTGTGTGGAGTTAGCCATCCCTACTGCTGTCCCTATGTATGTATTTATGTCAGTATCTATAATGTCAGATCGCGCTGATTTCGAGTATGCAGGTATTGTAGGTATAGCAATACCTCAGGGAGTTTGACGCCCCTGCCTTGCAGAGTTGTAAACCACTGCCTTGTGGTACAGCTTCTTGACAGAACCGAAGGCTAAGGGAGCAAACCCTGAACAGAAAACCATGTCACTGTGGCAGCATAAAAGCTTTCATGAAATGTACAACCGCACAGAGCGGCAGTCAAGTAATGAAAGCAGTCTTTGTCGCTTCGCGACCGACAGCATGATGATGATGATAATGTCAGATGCTAATTACCACAAAACGAACCTGATGCGTAAATAAAGTATTTCGCTGTATTCGAATGTGACCTACATGCTCTTTACGGAAACGCAATTACCCTCCCCTTATCTTTACTTTCATCGTTTTACCCCAGCTCAGTGTCGGTTGGGGTGAGGGTTGTTTTATTTATGGGCGACAGAATAACGTGAGAAACTGTGTAATTCTTATCTGACCCGATTTGCTTGATCGCATTTCTTTCCTAATCGAGCCATGTTTTCCGAGTACACCTGATAGCGTACAATTAACTTTTTAGTGCTAAAGAAAAGCTATCTCAATGCATACTAAATCGATTACCAGTAAAGAATATATATAATACCCCTATTAACATACATGCAAAATAACTACTGATACTGCATGTAAGTACATGAATCCATGACACAATATCCATATAATATTCCTATTGTTACTTGAATTGAATATGCGCAACGATTCTCCTTTAGTAGCATTCGTCCAAATAAAACATAAACTATATTTAACGCGCAGTGCATTTAACGTGCAGTGCAAAACATTAGCTTCAATAATTTTTATGTTGTATGGCGAAGTGCCTAATTAAACTTTGGAGTTGACAGAGTTGCTCCAAATTTCTAGAGAATTAATCGAAATCAAAGTATATTTTATCAGATTATATCAGATTATATCAGCCCAGCACAGCTCGCCGGTCCCCGGACCCCCCCCCCCCCACACCCTCCCCCCTCGAATTAAATGCGCTGGTGCCCGGCTTGCCTGGTGTGGCAATTGAGGCCGTCCGCCATTACGCCGAGGAACGGCAACACTAAAATGCATTTTCCATGGACTTGAGCATTCTCCCTACCGAAAAGTGACAAATCTCTAAAACCTCAGCATCTCGAAAAAAATCGCTTGGTACACATACAGAAAACATCCGTACCCAAAACATTTTATTCAATTTATAAGGTTACTGATGATGCTCTGGTAAGAGCTATGGAACTAGATCAAAATATGGTACTTTCTATTGAGTTGCAAAAATGAGTTGGGATACCTATTGTAAGTCCTTAGTGATAGAGGGTGGGTAGGGGGAAAAACAGAGAATTGGCATTCAGCTAAAACTTACCATCGTGAAAATCAAAGCCTTCCCGGAAGAGCGACCAGTTTTTTTGTAAAAACTGCGGGGCAGTGCCGGAGCAGATGTCCACGGTGCCCCATGGAGACTTTAGGAATAATAGCATATCCACCTCACCGTCTGTGTTGAGGTCGCGCAGCAGGTTGGCCTGGATCAATACCGCAAATAATGTAGGTTCTTTTAACAAGGCTAGATAAATAAAGCGATATAAATTAATATAGAATAGTAAATGGGTCAACTTTAGGTATATATAACAGACACAAGTAAAATAAATTGACATATAAAACAATGCTGACAGAATAGTATCTGGGTCAACATTAGGTACATATAACAGCCCCAAGGAAGATTATGAATTATTATGGTAGACTAATATTCCGGCTTGCAGAGACAGTGTGAAGACATTTTACATTCGGTAGATATAACAGACACAAGGAATATTAGCGAATATTATCGTAGACTAATATACCTCCTTGCACAGACGGTGATAAGAGGCATTCACCGCGGCAACTCGCTCCTCACGGGTCATAGCTTCCGGCCACATCTGAGCGAGCTGCCGGGCATCGTCGCTGTATGTGTTCCGCTCAGCGGGGAGAAGCGCTCTCCACCCAGCCAGCCAAGCAGTCTGCTTCTCGGCGAAGGTCCCGGCGGCTGAAATATTTTAAGTCCATGTCTACATGTAACGATATTCCAGTGTCTACCAAGTGTGTAAGGCATATCATATCAATGACAACATAGAAAAACACCTCATTATAAGATGAGACCATACTTAGAAAAACAATCGACTAAATATCTAATTACTTTGTAACGCTAAACCATTAAAATCATGCCAGGACATTACCCGTCAGTACCGTGGCGTGTAACTAGTTACGCAACTATTATTCGAGCAGAGTGTAGGTTAGTCTTTTGTGAAAGAGTATAAAGACGGTGCTGTCAACCGATTTTTTGATTGACAAACCTACATTGCCATATAATAGTTTCAGATAATTACAGCTAAAAAAAATACTTCGGCCAACGTTGATATGGAATCTATATAATTTACCGGACTGGGTGGAGCGCTTGTAGAGGTCGAACCCCGTTGTGCGCTTCGCATGCTGCACGGAAAGGCGCACCTTTTGGCGAAGGCTGTCGGGGTCCGTGACGGCAGAAACGGCTGGAGCGCACCGCTCCTGCACATTTCTCCGCATGTTGCTGATGCGCACCTAAAGGGAATGCGAATGCGTTTGAGAGATGTATTTGGTTCAGAGGATTGTGCACGGGAAAATAAAGTCTTATCTATTTAATAACCCTTTAGATTTATAATCATTTAGATTTAAAATACACATTTGGTTGGATGAGTATCACAGGTGTAGCAGGAAATCGCAAACCCTGTAAATCGCAAACCCCCATTTGTGATTTCCTAGAAAAGAAGACGACCGTCTGACCTCTGTTGTCTGGTGCTGCCACCTGGAGATATTAGGTTAGAACCCTGAAGATCAATGATGGCACCACCTAGTGCCTATGGCGGGAAGCAGATGTACAGCCGCAAACAAACCTTAAGGTAAACAATGGTTGTTACTGCATAACTACATCCAGTAGAAGAAAAGTCGATGCAGTAAAAGTGGATGCAGTAGAAGAAAAGTCTATTCCTTGATTTCCACACAGCAAAAATAAAAGACGGTGCTGTTAACCGATTTTTATATATTCTCTATCAATGCGTTCGAAGGTTATCGTCGGTAGCGTAAGGCAACGTGGTGAACTATAGAAATAATTAAAAAACTATAGAAATAATTAAAAAAATAAATACATAAATAAATGCATAAATTAATAAATGCCGGTAACTACTGTTGTCACTCTCCTGCAATGCCACCTATGCAGCCTCCGCCAATAGGTCCCGCCTCTTTTGATAGTTTTGGACGAATGTGGGGGTTTATGTAGACTCAGTCTTTTCATATGTCAGGCTTTGGACAAACATGGGGCTTTATGTAGGCTCAGTCTTTACATAGGTCAACCTTGGACAAACGCGGCGCTCCGGCCCCTCCTGACAAGAACAACAGATATTCACGGGAAAGCGGCACAGAATGCCCTTAGGCCGAGTGAGCCACATACAAAATAAGTTTCATACGTGAACTGAGTCGTACGCGAAAAAGGCAGCGAGTCACTCGTTGCCCATTCTTACGGAGACTCAGAAGGGGGTATGACCGCGGGTTGGGTGTAATTAAAGTAGCAATGGCGTATTCCACCTGCTTCCAACTGATGTTCACACACCCTTTATTTTGCAGACACCAACTTCAAATATATCCGAAGGTAGCCTGACATAATAAGTATTTAGTCCGACTTAAAGCAGAGGAGGTTATCTACATATGACTGATATTAATATTTAAAAAAAAATATGTACTGCATAATTTATTATGCAAATATTATTTGAAAAAGAATACCTTTGTATTACCCACGGGTAATGATTAATACAATAAAGTTGTATATATCTCAATGTGCTTGGTATCACCAATAAAATAACGATTTATGTATCTGAATGTACCTCCTATGACAAGTGCAATAAGGATTTATGTCTCAATTTACTTGCTATGAGTAATACAATAGGGATTTATATATTTCAGTGTACTTACTATGACTAATACAATAATGACTTATATATATCCACGTACTTCCCATAACGAATACAATAATGATTAATATATCCCAATGTACTAGCTACAACTAATAAAATAAGGATTTATAACAATCAATGTACTTGCTACGACTGATATAATAAGGATTTATGTATTTCAATGTAAATACTCCGACTATGGCAACAATAACTATTTATATCGTTAACCCACTAATAGCGATTGTCTCTGTTTTCCTTTCCCTTCCTTCCAATGGAACCTGTCCCTGAGCCTCCTGGACATCTGCTCCTCTCCATCCAGCCTGGTCATGGTAGCTCAGTTTGCCACATACACCAGCGTCGAGCTGCTGCTGCATCCTGTTTATAAATCAGAATGACAAGATTCAAAATCAACACCTTATGTTAATTTCATGATTTGATAAACAAGAGTGTCCTGTGAAGGGTAATTTATAAATGGGAAATATTGCGCCCAGAGCAGATTTCGAACCCACACTTCTCGCCATTTCCGGTCTAGCATGCGAACCGTTACACCACATACACTTCCTGGTGAATCACCCGATCCACGCTTACCTGTCTATATGGCTCCTTGCTTGAGAAGTCAGTGCAGATTATTACACTATTATTACCCACAGTTATCATATGTGGTTTCATGCTTTTGGATAATATGTATTTAATGCTCTGATTTTAATATTTACATTATCTAGTTCCTACAATATGTTTCAATTCCATTTTCGGCACCACCATTTTCACATTCACTCTATTGGACTCGAATCCAGTTCACTGTGCACTCTCCCCTCCCCCCCACTCCCCACCTTGGTTCTCTTCCTTCTCCCACTCCTCTCCACTCCCACTCCTCCCATCCCTCCCACTCCCCCCTCCCCTCCGCCTCCTTCCCTCCCCTCCCACACCTCCCACCCACTCCTCCCCTCCCACTCCTCGACCTCCTCCCCTCCCCTCCCTTTCCACACCACTCCTCTCCTGCTTCCCCTCCACTCCCTTCCCCTCGCACTCCTCTACCGTCGCACTCCTCCCCTTACCCCCACTCCAACCGCCCACCTCCTTTCCCATATCGACCCCTGAAGGGCCCCACCCACCCTCCACATTCCTGCTGATCACAGGGTTCCGGGGTCAGGCCTGATTTCAGCGACAACGATCGGTGCGTCTAATTAGAGTGTCGAGCAGGTGTGCCAATTAGTGTCCGCGAGCAGATCTCAGCTGATCTGAGCCATGTTGACCTGTTTTGAGTATCGTAGAGCCGATCTCTTTCAGCCTAAGCAGCTCCGAGCATGTGTGAGCAGCTCCGAGCATTTGTGAGCAGCTCCGAGCATTTGTGAGCAGCTCCGAGCATTTGTGAGCAGCTCCGATCAGTTCCGAGCATGTGTGAGCAGCTCCGAGCATGTGTGAGCAGCTCCGAGCATATGTGAGCAGCTCCGAACATGTGTGAGCAGCTCCGAGCATCTGTGAGCAGCTCCGATCAGTTCCGAGCATTTGTAAGCAGTTCCGAGCATTTGTGAGCAGCTCCCAGCATTTCTGAGCAGCTCCAAAAATGTCTGAGCATTTGTGAGCAGCTCCGAGCATGTATGAGCAGTTCCGAGCACCTCCGAACATTTGTGAGCAGCTCCCAGCATTTGTGAGCAGTTCCGAGCATTTGTGAGCAGCTCCGAGCAGTTCCGAGCACTTGGGACAATCTCCGAGCAGCTATGAGCAAACTCCGAGCAGTCTCGAACAGCTAGAAGCAGTTCTAAGCAGTTCTGAGTAATTCCAAGCGTAACATAGAGCACCTCATAGCGGCTTAGGGCAGCAACTCAGATCAAGTTCGAGCAGTTGCTACCAGCTCCGACCAATCCAATATTCTGGTTATTTTTCTTTTCGTACGGTTGGGATCGGGAGCTACTATCTCTGACAAATAAAGCTATTTGTTGCCCATACCTACTGCTCCATAAACTGGACGCTTGGCTAAATCAGGTAGAATCCACGCTTCACATGCAGAAGGTCAAGAATTCGAAACCCAGTCAAGCACACATCAAACCAATGCCTTACCAAATGTATACTTGCTGTTAAGTCTGGTGCTTGGCATTACTAGGATAGTCCAAGTAGTGGTTGGCTCACTGACCAGATAATGTGACTGAGTGGGACATCACATCATGGTGCAAGTGGCCTGGTCTCCCAGAGGGACAGCACTATAAAGTTGCCATGAGTGCCCACTGTCACAAGTCGGTAGCCGTCCTGATATGACCATATCTATTTAAACTATCTAAAGCCCCAACAAGGAATTCCTTTGTCAAATCAAGGTACATAATCTATAATGAAGGGTAAAGGGTACATTCCTTACACGTGGCATGCGGTATGCAAATGTGAATGCGGCAAAAAATCAAAACGCCTTGAAGTCAATGGACTACAGTCCTTACACGTGGTATGCGAATGCGAATGCGAATGCGAATGTGAATGCGAATGTGAATGCGAATGCGGCAACTCGATCGGTCCCTGTAGCGATCGGTGCGGCATGCGGCAAGTGGTATGCGAATAGAAACCATCAGTCGCATGTGTCCATTAGATTTAGATGAGGAGAGGCGACTGATCATTGCGGAACGGTCACACAGACGGGTGCATAGAGGGGTGCCGTGTACATAGTGATTAGTGTGTGCGGAGGGGAAACATATGGTAGTAGTAGTAGTAGTAGTAGTAGTAGTGGTGGTGGGGGTGGTGGTGGTGGTGGTGGTGGTGGTGCCGTGTACATAGTGATTAGTCTCACATGGGGGTTCCTACCTTTATAATTGCCAAAGCATAGATAACTATTCCTATTTCTGTGGATAAAGGTAGGAACCCCCGTGTGAGACCTTGCCGCATGCTGCATACCGCATGCCGCATACCGCATAGAAGGAATCATGCCATTCACATACCGCATACCGCATACCGCATGCCACATACCGCATACCGCGTGTAAGGAATGCACGCTTCAGGCTAAGAAGGATCAGCACCCCACTTCCGGTTGTGTAATCACACCGAGTCCCAGCTTCAGTCCCTCTCCGCTAATCAGCGGATGGTAATTGGAAATACAAGTATCATCAGGGGCGTAGCTTCCATATATGCAGCTACGCAGCTGCATACCACCTGAGATTACAATTTCTTTTTTTTTGTAAATTGAGATTTATGATGTTTTATGGCATCATATTCAATCGCATTTTATTCCATCATGTTTTATTCCATTGGCGTACCACCTGATTACAGTATAACCCCGTTAATCAAAGTGTCCACATACATTCTATATTACATTCATAATGCACCCGTGTTTTTGCCAAAGCCAAGTCAAAGTCGAAGCCAAAGCTTGGTTAAACCAATGATCGGTTAATCCAAACAAATTCCTAGGGTCCCTTCAAGTTTGGTTTAACGGGGTCATACTGTATACAGAGCACAAGATGACGAGAATATAAAACAATTTCACTGTATATTATTCGAGGGACATACAGCTGCTATGAAAAATAATGCTTTGCACTGAAGACAACAAAAATGAAAGAAAACCAGCAAATTTTAAATAGATTGGTAGGTTGGTTGTTGGAGTTTTACATCCTGGCAACATCTGAGGTCATATCGGGATAGACATCGACTTCTGACAGTGTGCACTCATGGTGACTTCATAGTGCTGCCCCAATGGGAGACCAGGCTGCCAGCATCATGACCTGATATCCTACTCATTCAGATTATCATGATACTGAGCCAACCAGTCCTTGCCCCAACCCCATAATGCCTAGTGCCTGGCTTGGAACCGACAAGTATAAATATTTACATCATTGGTTTGACTCGACCAGGGGTTCGGATCCCACAATCTACTAAATTGGGAGACAGATGCTCAACTCATTCGGCCACCCTGTCCGGTAATCTAGAATAGATTTAGTCAGAGCAGATAATGACAAGAAAGCGGCAGCACTTTGCTGGGGTTAATTCGGGCGGCGCGAGCAACTGGCGAACCGTTCGGTGGTAATAATAGCACATGAGGGAGCCGGGTGATGGAGGGCCGAGCAGCTCAAGGCGACATAACAATGCACTAATATGCTTCCGCAGTCATCATTAGTGGATGTTTCTCTTCCATGAAGAAGGAGTTGAGACAATTAATTGGAGGGAGTTAATGATGCGAGTGTGCACTGTGTGTGATGTGTGCACTGTGTGTGTTGTGTGCACTGTGTGTGTTGTGTGCACTGTGTGTGTTGTGTGCACTGTGTGTTGTGTGCACTGTGTGTGTTGTGTGCACTGTGTAGTCTGCGCTGATATGGGTGGAGTGGGTACATACAACATGACCTGATTATTGTTTGTTCTGGCACTGTGAACTTCGGGACAAGAAAGGGTGGGGTTGTTTTGGGTTGTTTTATTCTTCTTGAGATTAGAACAAACCGAGAAGAAGCATAGTACTTTCAACACACGCACATACACACCGACCGGGCGCGGTAGTTGAATCGGTAAAGCGCGGACCTTGCATGCGGGAGATCGCGAGTTGGGTTCCCGGTCGATTCAAACCAATGACTTATAACATTGATATGTGTCGCTTCCTAGCCAGGTGCTCGTCATTAATAGGATAGGGCAAGGACTGGTTAGCTAAGTGTCAGGATAATGTGACTGAGTGGGATATCAGTTCATGGTGCTGTCAGTCTGATTTCCCAATGAGGCAGCACTATAAAGTCGCCATTTCTGTGCACTGTCACCAGTCGGTACCCGTCCTGATGTGACATTAGATGTTGCTAGGAATTAAAACAACATGCTACATCAACACATACACGTCGAGACCGAACACACACTAGGCGATTTCGAATGTTGGGAGCAGCGACAGTCGGGGATCGGCGATCGGGTGTTTATCTACCGAGTATGAACTAGATAGGTTGTCGGCTATCAGATATCGGAAATAGGCTATCAACGATGGACATTAGCCAATCGGCAACCAGTGATCGGCTATCGGTTATCGGAGATCGACTATCGCTTATCAGGTTCGACATTGATAGTTTGGTACACCGGATACACTGGGTGATGATCCTTGAACAGATGATTTACTGATTCCCGATTCCCGATCCCCGATTCCCGATGACTGGTGGTGCAATCCCGACATCAGGATCCACACACATACGCGCTATGGCCACTTGTATTCACGACAGTGTTAACCACTCACTCAACTATGCTAGAATCCTGTCTACTCAAATCATTTATTTGTAGAGATGCAATTTCATTTACAGTCAAAGGAATGTCCCCATGTGGGCACTCATTAAAGTCGGGGACGTCAAGCAATAATATTTGATGGAGCAGCAAGCATTCGCATCCGATCAATATTACTTCTTTTTTCGCGGGGGCGGGGGCGGAATGACATTAGTTAATTAAGCGAGGACAATTTCAATTGTCTGTAATGGTAGTGTCACATTACGACATTTCTCGCCGGTGCGCCACCAACGCGCAAAATCACTTTTAATCGTCGAGACACGTCAAACTTTTCGGCATCAGCGCAACGTATTGGTAGCGTGCGCCCGACGTTGTGGTAAAAGTTTGGTGCGCCGTCCTGATATGACCTTAGCTGTTCCTAGGATGTAAAACAACAAAAAGCAACAGTTTGGCGCAACATGTGGGAATGACCCTCATGTGTGGGAGGCATCTGCCTAGCGTTCGCAGAACATTATTCCAGTGCGATTAACGTATCTCGACGTGCCCCTAACCACGCCATAATGTTAGCACCCGTGCGTTGTCGCACGCTGAAAGTTTTGTGCAAGCACAAAACTTCGCCGATTCTCTGACACGTGCTGCCGACCCTCGCTGACCATCACCGTAGATGAACGAATACCAAGGCGCACCTAACGCAAGCGTAATGCTTCCTGACGTACCCAGACGTTGCTTCAAAAAATCACATACGTCGACGCACGTTGCCGAGAAACGTCGTAATGTGACAGTGCCATAATTGGTCTTTCTCATTCCACTGCTCCTTTCCCTGTCGTGGTAATGCCGAGCACTGGCCACATAATAGGCCACATACGGCTGCTTCCTCCCGGGGCTCTCTAATAGAATCGCGTAGGCAGAATAACCATGAAGACACAAACATACGCTTCCAATGTTTAATCTTCTCCTCCGTCATTGTGACATCACAAGACCGAGTGACCCACCCCATGACAAGCCATGTCGCAGGTAACCTCTCATGGTAGGGGGAGCCGCTAGCCCGACGTAGTAGAAGCAGTCCACCCAGGGCCCTGCCCACCAGCTAGCCTGCCGCCACCTGGCGCAGAAGAACTACGACAGTAGACGGCTTAGTCTCTGCAACCACCACATTGTGGTGGAGCTCATGTATGGACTACTAAAGTAGTGACATGCATCTATTGGTAAGCTATTGGTTTGACTCAGTCAGGGTTCGACCCTCATGTAAAAATATACGGTCTTTCGGTCGTGATAGACGAGCTTGGAATCATATCAATATCTCAGGCGATGGTGTTGGGGACCATTGTTATGTAATAGCGACGCAATGTGGCGCCCACTTGCTGTGTGACATATAGATAACTATGTGGAAATGTTATGGTGCACAGTGACCAGGATTGCGGTATGATGACCGGATATTAAGATACAGTTATTAATTATAGAAATCTTCCCTCCATACACCAGGAAGAGTGCAAATGGAGGAGGAGCATATATTAATGTTTATTGTAACTGTATGACGATTACTTGTTACAACGGGACAGCGGGGTAAGCACACCCAGCCTTTCTGCCTATATTATAGACACCACCTGCACTGGGGCTTGAGTGACAGGTGCCCCTCTTGGGTGCCACCCCTCCCGGGCTGCAGAGGTGTCTGATTGGCTGGCTGTGTGAGCCCAGTCACCCTTGTACTCCTTGCACTTGTTATGCAGACACACTCATTCTAGAGATACCAAAAGAAGCAGTTCAGCACTGAGCTGTGTGTAACACCCAGGGCACTTAGGTTCACTGGGATGTAGGCACTGATTTAGACTGAACAAGCAGGAACCATGTGGGTCTCTGTGGCAGGTTGTAAGTGAGTCAGGGTGGCAGGTCACTAGTAGGTGAACAAGAGTTGTAGCAATAAAGCTCAACCTTATCACTGTCAATCTTGCGTGACTTGTCTTCCCTTTCTTACTTATGAGTTGTTTTGGTATTTAGTGGGTGGGGACTGGCAGACAGTTGGCAGGATCATCCTGGTACTAGTGAGTATGAAGATGAGTAACTGGGGCGGCCAAAGCAGTTATTCTTCACTCGGTCCGTCCATCCGATCTCATTTGAAATTACCCAATTCATAAAATTATCAAAGTTTATTTATTTTAATGATTACGATGCAGCGCTCCTAAAGGATTGTTTTATATTAGGAATATTCATTGCATTCTTTATAAGATGTTATTTAGATAATCTAATTTCATTGCATTTCTTATGGGATTATTGATTTAATATCGATATATTGTTTAGATATCACCGATATTATCCATGTTTTAAAATCAATACATTGTTTGAATATCAAGATCCCTTCCACTCGGTGTAGGATAATTTTGTTCAGATAATCAAAATGCATTGCGCTTCAGAGACAGTTTGTTCCACTGCAATTCTCTACATAAACAAGAAGCAAGAAAACTACAATTATTACTCAAACTAAATTCCAAAGATTTAACCAAATCAATCAAATTAGAATAGTGCTGCCCAGCGGTGAATAAGAAGTATTAACACAGTTATCCATTATGAGCAGGGTAAATAAATTCATCACAAAAAAACCCAGAAAAAAACCAACGATCAAAGTGTACCGTAATTAGCGTAACCTATATCAAAATCACTGGTTGTAAAAGCATCGTGCATTTCCGGTACACATACAGGTACACTCAAATTGCTGTTTCAGCAGTAAGCAAAATCTGCGCAATAAGGACGGTGTGCAGTAGCGTCTGCCTAACATTATATAACGTTACCAGAAGTGGATTTATTTTCCTTCTGTTCCTTAAAGGTGCACTGTCCATTGTTTTGAATTTATGCAATTTTCTAATATAGATGAGCCTGTCTCAAAAGGTGATAACTCTTTTTTTTTGTGTCCATTGCAACGATTGACACAAAACAGCACAGAAACAGTTACACTGAAAACAGAAGGACATTTGTTTCAAATCAATATGTATTCTATTGGTATTATGAAACACCATGTAAAAAACAAATCAGTTTATCCTGAGCAAATGCATAAGCAGATATTATGTTGATCGTTACAATGGACACAGTTTTGTTCCATGTTGTTTAGGAGCTTTTGAGACAGTCTCAGTAAACAAAATGTACCATTGTATTCTTGTTAATTTTAATTATAAATAATTTGTATTTTAAACTGCTAAAATTGGAGATATAGGAAGTGAACACATGCTAAATTCGGCGAATTAATAGACGTTAGTAGTCGAATCGAGAGCTTTCTAGGGATGCCATGCTGGTTCTTTCTTGCACTTGTTACCAATTTCTCAACTATAAGCCAATTCAACTAAACACTGCACAATGAGAACCACCATCTATCTATCTCAACACTTGATTCCTACTGAAGCAGTTTTTTCTCGGATTTAAGCAGATATATGTAATTCACCCCTATACTCAGGGCAGGAGTGAATCTTGAATCTAGCTTATAGCGTGATGAACATTATCATTGACAACCGTCCTGCAGTGAATCGATTCGCTGACTTTGTGGATGGGGATGTTGTCAGTGTAATCTAGCAGTGGTGTTTTCTGTGGCGGAGTGGTTAGAGTGTCTGACTTTTTTCTAGGTCAGACTCCTAATCTGAAGTCGGTGGTTCAAGTCCCCATGCCCCCACCTCTGCCAATTTGGATTTCCACCACTGTGTCTAACTTACAAGGTCATCAAAGGCCAGTTGCTCTCATACCATGTCTATGCGGTGTGGGAGGTTAAAAATCCCTTGGGTCGGTAAAAGTGTAGGCTCGGGCTTTCTATCAACAAACTGTCTAATGGTGAAAACGAGTCTTTTCAGACTTATCCATAATAGGCAGTATAAATCTTGAAGAAAAAAAAAAGAAAGAAAATCCAAGTTATTGGTAGAAAGGCGGTTTAATTTACATGTGTTGCCTCAGATGTCACTCCTGCTTTTGCTTTGCTGTGGTTTGATCAGCTGGTTCTTCTATTCCGTGAGCGATTCCTCGACAGAGACGGCGGGTTGGCACCGGGCCAACTACGGTGCAGCTGGTGTCACGAAATAGAGTGGACCCCCTCAAAATTGTCCTCTCCCCTGGTAAATTTATTTCGAAATCAAACATCCCCCATTTTGACAAACAACTATTATACCTCAATGACATAATAACATTTAAGACCCACTACCACCACTGAATAACTACATCTCCAACCAGCATTGCACGCAATATAAACCACTATCATCATCATCATCATCATGCTGTCGGTCGCGATGCGACAAAGACTGCTTTCATTACTTGACAGCCGCTCTCCATTTAGCTCTCTGCTGTGAGAGTGATGTCCATGAGTCTGTCTTAATGTCTCTCAGCTTCAGGTTTCTCTTGATGGTATCCTTGAACCGGAAATGAGGGTGCCCTCTCTTTCTGTGACAAGAAGACAGTTGAGAGTAGAACATTTCATGAAAGCTGCCTGCAAAAGTGTTGAAGTGCTGCTGGCTTTTGCAAGTTACCAGCGGCACTCTCTCGGGGAGCAAATAGAGGTCTCACACCGGTAGGGAACATGTCCAGACAGGCACAAAACTATTTGTCCCTGCAGTGGCTGGTTGGGAGATGTTGGGAGTTCCATACATCAACTGCCCTTGATGCTGCCACAGTGACATGGTTTTCTGTTCAGGGTTTGCTCCCTTAGCCTTCGGTTCTGTCAAGAACCTGTGCCACAAGGCAGTGGTTTACAACTCTGCAGGGCAGGGGCGTCAAACTCCCTGAGGTATTGCAATACCTGCATACCTAAATAAACCACGATGCATGCACAAGATGTCACTATTAAAAGACTAACCATTAATAAAGCCAAATCTAACTGATATACAAACACAGCATATGATTTAACCATTAGTGTACATTACTGCGCACTCTATCTTGATGCATATACCTTGCACTATGATGAGTACCTAGGTTGTACACTATACAGCATAGGCTGCTCCCTCACTCTCTTTTTTGGTGTTCAGAATGGGTTGTGCTGCACACAATGCAACACATTCCACTTCGACTATGTACAAATCAAATGTGATCGCTCCAATCGTTGGAAGACCAGTGCCTCGGTGCTGACAAAATATGTATTCAGATGAATCAAAATATTTACCAAAAAATAAATTGACCTGACCCATGAAGTCCAGTTTAATATATATGAAAGCAAATATACATTTCTATATTTATACAGATATGAATATATGTATATATGTAGGCAAATATACCGGCGGTTTTAGTGCAAAATAAAACAGACAGAGGCAGGGGAGTGTGATGATAGTGGGAAGGGGACAGGAGGTTGGTAGGAATAGGGAATGGAGAGAAGGAGGTGGAGGAGTGAGGTGGAGGTGGGAGACGGATAGGAGGGTGGTGGTTATACGGAAATGAGAGGTGGAGGTGGAGGAGTTGGGTAGAGGTGGGAGACGGATTGGAGGGTGGTGGGTATAGGGAAATGAGAGGGGGAGGTGGAGGAGTGAGGTGGAGGAGGGGGGTGAAGGGAGGAGGGGATGGGAAGGGAGGAGAGGAGGTAAGAGGTAATAACTTGGATTATGAGGGACTGGAGAAGGGAGGGGATGGGAGGAAAGGAGAGCGACCTGGGGGGAGGCGACGGAGGAGTTTTATTTCAAAATATAATCTCTGGGGCGAGTTTAATCAAATCACCGACGGTTACAAAATTAAGGGGGATATTATATTACGTGACACCGGCCGCCTCATGACGTAGATTTCTAATTGAACACCACCCGACATGAGATCTACAAAAACAAAGCATATTACCTAGCATCTCATGTTAACGTGGTCATGCTACACCAATGGTGTTGTCGTGGGCAGTAATGAAACTCGGAAAGACTGTGCCTATAGCAAGATTCGAACCCACATCTCTTGCATGCCGGGCCAGTGTGCTAACTATTTCACCACCTAGGCTCCCTGATGTCATCATCCTAGCCATGCCTACCTCTTTGTGTGGCTCCTCGCTTCAGAGGTCAGTGCAGAATACTACATTATCACTCCCCCTCCACTCGGCCCTCCTCCCTCCTTCCTCCTCCCTCCTCCCTCCTCCCTTCCCCTTCCCCCTCCTTTCGCCCTCCTCCCTCCTCCCTCTTCCTCTCCCCTCCCCTGCGTCCCGCTATCCTGTCTCCCCTCCCCTATCCTTGCTCGCACCTCCCACCTCTTCCCCCCCACCCACCCCGTCTCTTCCATCGCCTCTTCCGCCTCCCCCCCTCCTTCCCCTCTCCTCCTACTCCCCTCCCCATCATCTCCTCTTCCCTCCTCCCACTTCCCCCTCCCCTCCTTCCCCTCCTTCCCCCCTCCCCTCCCTACTCCCCTGCACATCCTCCCTCTTCCCTGCTCCCACTTCCCACCTCTCCCTCCGCCCCCAACCCCCTCTCCCCCCATCCTCCCCCCTCCCATCCCTCTCTTGCCCCCCTCCCCATCCCCTCTCCCCCCTCCCCCTCACCCTTCCCACATCCCCTCTCCCCAACCCCATACTCCTCTCTTCTCGCCTCTTCCGATTTTGCTCCACCCCTCCCGCCTCACCATTCCCTCCTCCGCTTACCCCCCCCCCCCCCCCCCCCCCTCCCCTCTTCCTCTCCCCTCCCTCTCCCCCTCCCTCCATCCCCTCCTCCTCCCCTCCCACACCTCCCTATTCCCCATTTCCCCCCTCCCCATCCCTCCCCCTCCCTTTCGCCATCCCCATCCCCATCCCACCATTACCTCTCCCCCTCTCCCACTTCTGTCCCTCATCCCCCTCTCTCCCCATCCCCCTTCCCCCCCTCCCCCCCCCTCCCCCCCTCCCCCCCCTCCCCCCTCCCCATGCCACCTACCCCCTCTGCCGCCCCCACCACTCCTCCTCCACTACATTGTCTGAAATTGACTGGCTCCGGGGGCGCGCGCTGCGTGAAATGCGCGCGTTGAGGATATAGACAGACCTCCACGGCCGGTGTCGGGGGTCGCGCCGCCCCGCCGATAATAACGCGCGGCGCGCCCGCCAGGCGGCGCCACCGGGACTCGGCGAGCGGAATTGGCAATTTTCACGTGGCGTGTTGCTGTCTCTGATAGGTGACATGGCTGCAGTGTGTACAAGAACTATCAATGGCATGCCTTTTTTGATAAAAAAAAAAAAAAAAAATGATATGCTGTATGAGAATTATACGAGTATAATTACACGGAATATTAGACTATCCTAACACCCACATGCCAGTGATTAGGTGGTTGAGCCTCAGACTACTCATCTACTGCTCAGGCTTCAGCTCCGACGGTGGCAGCACCGCTCGCCTGCTCACTGTCCTACTCACTTACCGCCGATAAATTATTCATATATAACTATTTTTTCTTTCAATTATGTTTGTTGATAAAGTGTGGATGAATTCAATTGCCGGAAATGGGTGTTTCTCTTTCGACTGCTCCTTGTATCATCATAGTAAGGCCAAGTTCTGATATGAATTGGTTTGACTTGATGGATTTGATTAAACCTCTCGGTTAAAAGTGATAAAACGCTGGCTGGCTTCCCGTGCACACGGACATGGGTTCGATCCAATGGGTCCATACGTACCCATCCAACTATGTTGACGTTATATGTTGCTAGGACGTAAATCGCAGACAAACAACAATCTAATAAAGTAATAATTATATGTATCTAAATAACATGGCGGGAACTCGAAACCATCGGATGATGTAACTTTAACCTGCACCACGTCACATCTGCCCATGAGCAGCGCAACTCTGAATAGTGTGACCCAGAAAAACCACATCCGGGTCATCCGTCGGGGCTGCGTTCGCCTCGCCCCAAAGTCGTCTGCTCGCGATGTGACAGGAATGCATTGCGCTGTGGCTAGCATCAGCATTCGTTATTTGGTATTTTCGTATTTTAGGTATACAATTTATTCATCAGAACATAGATGGCTTCATTTACCATTAGGTTTCTTGTTTGTTTGTTGTTGTTTTACATCCTAGCAACATCTAAGGTCATATCAGGACAGGTACCGACTTGTGACAGTACGCACTCATGGTGATGTTATGGTGCCACCATACTGGGATATCAGGCCACTGGCACCATGACGCAATATCCCACTCAGTCACATTATCCTGACACCAAGCTAACCAGCCTTTGCCCTATCCTAATAATGCTGAGCACCAGGCTAGGAAGTGACAAGTATCAATTTTTAAGTCATTGGTTTGACTCGACCTCACTGTAAAGTTACCATGAGTATGCACTGTTACAAGTTGGGACCCATCCAGATCTGATGACGTTAGATGTTGCTATAACTAAATCCCAATCAAACAAAAACATAATATATTCATCTAAATAATATAGCGGCATTTCAAAACTATCGGATGATGTAACTTGAACCTGCTAGGCTTTGTAATGGCCACCACATCACATCTGCTCATGCGCAGTCCACATTTGAATGGCGTGACCTAGAAAAACCACATCCGGGTCATGCATGGGTGATGCGTTCGCCTCGCCACAAAGTCGTCTGCTCACAATGTGATAGGTGTGCATTGCACTGCAGCTACAGTCAGTGTATATTTTTGTTGTATTTTCGTATTTTAGTTACGTAATTTATTCATCAGAATATCGATTTTTTTTCAGGAGTGAGGCATTGGTCTTCCAGCCAGAGGCTTTACATTGCAGATGGATATCTCGATTTGTAACTAGATAGAGTTAGTCGGGTCGGATAGGGAGTTAGTGGGTTTAGTTATCAGGGTAAGTTTGGTATTATGGGGTAAGGTAGCGGGTTGCTGTGTAAACTATTTTTTTCTTGAAGATTTATACTGCCTATCATGGATAAGTCTGAATAGACTTGGTTTCACCATTAGACAGTTTGTCAATAGAAAGCCCGAGCCTACACTTTTACCGACCCATGAGATTTTTAACCTCCCACACCACATAGACATGGTATGAGAGCAACTGGCCTTTGATGATGCTGTAAGTTATCCACAGCGGTGGAAATCCAAATTGGTAGAGGTGGGGGTACGGGGAATCGAACCACCAACCTTCAGATTAGGAGTCAGACCTAGAAAAAAGTCAGACACTCTAACCACTCCGCCACAGAGAACACCACAGATACATCTCACCTATGATGTTATCATAGGTGAGATGTATCTGTGGGAGGTGAAGGGTGGGGGGTGTGGGGTATGGGGGTGTGGGGGCTCTCCCTTATAAGTTGTGTTTGCTTGTTGGAGCTTTACGTCTTGGCAACATCTAAGGTCATATCACAACGGGTCCTAAGTTCTTATTCTCAGTTTATACTTTTCCCGAGTTGGACCTTATAAGGAGCTATTCTCAATTTGTTCATGTTCATTCTCAATTTGTTCAATTTATCCAGGGTTGTCCTAATCTATGTAAATTATTTACAAGTACAAACTGATTATAAATGACATATCTATATTATTTCATTTGCATATTATTGTTATTACTAATATGTAATATTGATACTTGATTGGCGCTGGTACTAGGCGTGATTCACTAGTGGTGGAAATCCTATACGGGACCTTTTCCTCAAAGTATGCTGCACGCTGCACTGCTGCCCTTAGCTTGAGCACTTTCACTGCTATTAACGGATATGTTTGTGATAGAACTCCTTTATCAGACCTTTTTCATGAAGTCTGCTGCACAGTAAACTGCTATCCACAATTCGGGCAGATTGGTGGTGGAAATCCTCTATTATCCCCTTTCCAAAGAGAATGCTATAGAACCAGCAGGTACCCACAACCGTGGTTCTTGCCACTGCCGTCAGAGGGCAGGAAGGGCTGGGGGTGGAAAACCTCTATTACGACACCACTCGGAATGGTTGCGTGCGCTGTCACAAGTCGGCAGCCGACCGGATATGACGTCAGATGTTGCTATGACACAAAACTCCAATCGATCAACCCTGGTGGCGGAGAGCTATATAGTCTGCAAATCATGAAGGACATCTACTCAAAGTGCCCTTTTGACCTTGGGGTGGTGTCATGTCAGCGTCTCACCACCTCCCCTGTTCATAACGCCGTTCATAAATAAAGTAGGCTTGTCGGATAGTGACAGATGCATTAGTCAGCAAGAAACTCCACTAGGGAGATGCTTAAAAGTATCATGTGGTCCTGTTTTGTCAGATATTCACATATGAAAAACATGTCTAAAACGCTAAAGCTGCATAGTCCGATGAAACATCGAATTTTCAAAACCAACGCAATTATCTAGATTTGATTCTCGTTATCTAACTTAGATACTGATGAGTTTATTAAGCATTTTTTGCCACATAGTACACGCAATAGCCGATGTTCCCTTTTTGTGATGGGGGGGTCATTAAACAAAGAAACACAATTGTTGCCACATAGAAAGGAATACTGAGCCAATGTAATAGAACATGTTACTGCAGAAGGTTATGTATGGTGTTAGAGTTGTGGTGTGTTTGCCCAAATTAATTTGGCCTGTTATACACTTCAAATATCTCAAAATTTAGCTATTCAAAATAAAATTTACCTCAAACTAAAGTAAGGTAGATCACAACAAGCAATTCAATATAGTTATCTCAATATAAAACACCAATTTAGATAAATTAATATTACCCCTTTTTCTCTATTCATTTCCAAGCAGGTATAGAAAGTCATGATCGACATGATGAAATCTAGGATGGAACCTAACTCTTCATAATGAGCAGAAGTTCTAACCATAGTAGTGACAATAACAACCTTAGCTAGAACTGTCAATGCTACAGATATCATACAGGAATGGCCTGTCAGGAAAGAAGTTGAAGAAGTAAACAAGTGAAGTGCAGATTGTTTGGTTTGTTGTTGTTTTACGTCATAGAAGCATCTAAGGTCATATCAGAAGCGCAGTAAATGCTTAACTTTAGAATCATAACTTTAAAAAAAAAGTTTTTTTTAATTTAATGATGCTTTTAGAGCTCATTGATTTGTATCATCGCTATTGGACGTCAATTTAAAATCATATGTTTGTTTTATTTAATGATGCCTCTAGAACACATTGATTTTTATTATCGCTATTGGACATCAATTTAAATTCATAAGTTGGTTATATTTAACGATGCCTCTAGAGCACATTGATTTTAATCATCGGCTATTGGACGTATATTTAAAATCATATCTTGTACAGCTGTTATATATGTTCAACCAAGCTCGTATGGAGGCTACTCTTGTAGCATGCAGATGACTGGTTATACATCCATTGATCAACCCTAAGCTCTATCCCACAATTCTGATTGACAAATCAATGCTACTACCAACCTAAGCCTCTATTACCTCATGCTCTCAATACTGTCTACACCCCCTCTCATATGTGCGGGATTCGAACCCTGGTCGAGTGAAACCAATGATTTAAAGATTGATACTTGTTGCTTCCTTCCCTGGCGCTTGCCATTATTAGGATAGAGCAACGGCTGATTGACTCAGTGTCAGGATAAAGTCACCATCAAGTCATGGTGCTGGCAGCCTGGTCTCTCAGTGGGGCAGCACCATAAAGTCGCCATGAGTGCACACTGTCACAAGTCGGTACCCATCCTGATATGACGTTAGATGTTGTCAGGACGTAAAACTCCAACAACCAACCAATCCTATGCTGTGTACCCCTCCCTACACAGGCTATCCCTGGTAGATGCTACCTCCAATGTTCTCCTTATTGGCTAACCTTGCCTCTTTCCTCCTGCTTGCCCGGCGAGTATGGGTGGCGCCCTCTAAGTTTTCAAATTAACGCTCTCTGCATTCATTTATAATAATTACCTAAGCCATCTCATTCACATTCTTTGAATAGGGGGCAGCCATTTGCAATCGAAAAGAACAGCTCTGCTAAGGGGGGGCCACCATTTGCAATAGAAAAGAACAGCTCTGATTGGCTAAAATTATGGAAAGGTCCCAGTGAAATATGTCCATTATTTTGTTAGTAGTTTCTTGTTCAGACGTAGTCACACATTTATGTATCTTTTGCACAGATTAAAGTGATTGAAGTATATTTTAAATGTATCTACATCAACTTCTGTTTAACAATATCAGTACTTAGAGAATGGGAAACTCATCCTGAAAGGGTATGCTCCATATGGGACAGTGGTCACCTGTTATTCCTCCTTTCCTCGCTGTGAACCCTTCTCAAATATCGAGTCATTACGCAAAATGTCTGGGAGTTAAAAAGAAGGATGGTTCACATGGATAAAATACATCTAGAAAAGAAATCCGTTTATCGGGAACAGGAAATGTATGGTTTCTGACTAGGGATTTGAACCTGGAAACCTGTTAAATCTACTTTAGTGTTTTTGTTCCGGTCTGGTATGTACTACGTGGTGTTGTCCATATCAACATGATATATATTGCAACCAAACTTACCATTATGGAATCTGATATCACACTGGTATGTACTACGCGGTGTTGTCCATATAAACATGATATATATTGCAACCTAATTCACCATTATGGAATCTGATATCACACTGGTATGTACTATGCTGTGTTGTCCATATCAACATGATATATTGCAAAGTATATTGCAACTAATTCACCATTATGGAATCTGATTTCACACTGGTATGTACTACGGGTGTTGTCCATATCAACATGATATATTACGAAGTATATTGCAACTAATTCACCATCATGGAATGTGATATCACACAGGTATGTACTACGCGGTGCTGTCCATATCAACATGATATATTGCAAAGTATATTGCAACTAATTCACCATCATGGAATGTGATATCACACTGGTATGTACTATGCGGTGTTGTCCATATCAACATGATATACTACAAAGTATATTGCAATTAATTCACCATCATAGAATGTGATATCACACTGGTATGTACTATGCGGTGTTGTCCATATCAACATGATATATTACAAAGTATATTGCAATTAATTCACCATCATGGAATGTGATATAACCCTGGTATGAAGTACATTTATGGTAGCTCTTCCTCGTATGAATGAAGTGTTAATACGTAGGAAATTATTTTAAAAGAAATTAAAGACATAACGACAATGGTGTAGTTTGGGGAGTTTTTTTTGTGTACAAATATTTATTTTCTGAATAAGGTATTTCTTTCAGTATCGAGACACAGGCGTTCCAGCTTTTGCTGAAACAATTATTTACACGTTATACAAATATAACAAACAACACAGTGGTAAAAATGTTTCAATAACATTCAAAAAGATCATTTGTGAACATAATGGTTTCTCATATAGGCCTACATCATGAGTTAGCTTTAGCGTGACCATGGGTGTAGTCTAAAGTATTTAGACAAATATCTTTATGGAACCTTTCTATAGTGACTATCAGAAGCCATCGGATTTATCTTAAAGAGGTGGGTCTAAAAAAAGTAAATGTACAGAGAGCTAATGGGAGCAATTGTTCAGATAATTATACAAGTTCAAAGTTTATCAGATTATGAGTTGCTCTCAACACAGTCGCTTAGATATTATCGTGGGAGGTGGTACGCAAATCGGGAATATTTATATACATGTTGTTATTTTCTAAATATGAATTCCTCCTGTGTATGCGGTGCGAGGGGGGGCACCCGAATACAATACCCGGATCTGGGGGGGGGGGGGGCACTCCCCCTATGGAGGAATATAGTGAGTAGTATAGAGTTCAGGTGCAAAACTCCGCAAACACCAATCCCAAAATTGATATTAACATTGGCATCAAACCTTCAAAAAGTTTAATTTTTACATTCCTAGTCTTTTGTTTATTGCTGCATTATCATGTCATCATAAGAAAGGGGGAATTAGTTGAATTTAAAATTATTTTCAGATAAAAAGTCTTTCATTTAAACTGCAATTTTGGATTGGCATTTACAGGGTTTTGCGTCGCCTGAACTGTCATTACATATTATTATGCTCCCCTAGCATTTATGCTCGCTTGATGCATTATGCATCACATAATATTCTAATTCTAATTTCTTAAATATAATGTTATTAATCGAATAATTACTTTTATCAGCATCAGAAAATTGGTTCCATTGCCATTCAATTCGCTTCACTCGGCACAGAACAGAAACAGTAAGACAGTAAGCAACAAGTATGAAAGCAGGAAATAGAAACAGAGTCAGACATAAACTTTGTAGAGTTTAATAAAGAAACATAGCGGGACCTGGCGAGCAGGCTATCAAGCGGGTGACTCAGACCCTACATATCATGATCGGGCATCATGTAACAGTACGGTTTCAGGCATCATTCAGGTAGCATTATCGGTGAGCAGGCAGGAGAGATCAGCGCTCACCCCTCCCCAGATAGAGGGTGGGAGGGTGGGGAAGCGAAGTGAACAGAGCGAGGCAGCAGTCCAGACTGGCGTTGAAAGGGTGAAATACAAAGCGAAGAAAACAGAGGGCGTTCTTGCCTCGTGAGCAAATTATACATGTTAGCCTCCGCCAACATGCTCAATTCGCTTCACTCGGCACAGAACAGAAACAGTAAGACAGTAAGCAACAAGTATGAAAGCAGGAAATAGAAACAGAGTCAGACATAAACTTTGTAGAGTTTAATAAAGAAACATAGCGGGACCTGGCGAGCAGGCTATCAAGCGGGTGACTCAGACCCTACATATCGTGATCGGGCATCATGTAACAGTACGGGTTCAGGCATCATTCAGGTAGCATTATCGGTGAGCAGGCAGGAGAGATCAGCGCTCACCCAATAAGAGTGAGAGCGCTGAAGGAGCTTGAGTTACTGGAGGAACCGACAAGTATGAGCGCATGGCTCTTCGGGCCTTGCGAAGGATCGTAGTCAGGAGCTTAGCAGACAGCGACTCACCGGATGGTAGCATGAAGGCTGGATCAGCGGGTTCCGCAGAAACCGAGGACCTATAAGCAGTCCAAGCTCGCACAGGGCAGCAGATTGAAGCTTGAATGCGTGGAAGGCGGAAACTATGGGAGATAAGTGGGGAATGTGTTTTAGTAGAGCGTATCATGACAAATGAACCGATCTCTCAATCTGAATATCTCTGATGCGTATAACATGAGGAGAAGCGATGTTGGAGGGAAACAGATTAGTTTGGTTTTCAGACTCGGGAGCCTAGCATGGTGGCTCACCAGGTAGACTGGAAGATAAAGGCAAACAAAGCACTATCTTCCAGGCTGAATGTAAGTACAGGTCAAGATTAAGTATGTTCAGATGCCGAGTTTCTGTTACTTCTGACAGCTTTATCGTATTACAGATCAGTCCAGATTAACAGAATTACATAACGTTAATGCTTTATCTTTACGGGCTTTACGATACATGAACTACTTGGAGCATCGTGCAGTAGAAATTCTGTGGCTGACTTATACTTCATCTGGTCACAATTATATCTTGCTGCCCTTAAGAAACTGGTGCGCACAATTAGAGAATGTGATCTCTGCCGCTAACTTCTAGAACCATTCGATCCTTCAAGTTCTGGATTACTATGAAATAACCCTTATATGGGTGCTCAAAAACTGCAAGAGTTCTGTAGGAGCTTTATTGCTAAATGACGTGGAATTACAGGTCAACATCAAGTATGTTCAGATCACGAGTTACTGTTACTTCTGAGATCTTCATCGTATTACAGCTCAGAATAGCATTATTCTTAAGATTGGAATTACAGAAGGAGCTGTTGGGAAGGAAGATTATCCGTATTCACGTGCTTAAGAATAGAAGGATCAGGGAAGGAGAGCTGAAAAAACGGCATGCACTAGATTTCCAGGGAGACTCTAGCAGTGAAAGGAAACAGAACTGATGTGTCGAAATTAACTGAATGACATAGGGTTAATGCTTTATCTTTAGGGCCTATCGCTAAATGAGCTACTTGGAGTATCGGGTTAGTTATGCTTAATCTGATCACGATTATATCTTGCTGCCATTAAGATCTGGCAAGCGCCATGAGAGAGAATGTGATTTCTACCGCTATTACAGGTCAGAAAACCTTATTCTTAAGATTGGAACTAAAGAAGGAGGATCTCAAAGGGTCTGCCACTATTAGATCTTTGCAGTGGTTATCTTCAATCTAAAGCTCACAGCCGTAAGTATCTGCAGTGCCAAAGTTTAGGGCCCATGGACATAGCATCTTTCCTTTGCCCTTCCCCGATGACAGGACTGTTGGGAAGGAAGATTATCGTATTCATGTACTTACAAGATTAGAAGGATCAGGAAAGGAGAGCTGAAAGGCATACACTAGATTTCCAGGGATATCGAGCAGTGAAAGGAAAACAGAACTGATGTCTCGAGATTAACTGAATGACATAATGTTAATGGTTTATCTTTATGGGCTTTATCGCTAAATGAGCTACTTTGAGCATCGGGTTAGTTATGCTTAACCTGATCATTATATCTTGCTGCCAATAAGAGCTGGCGAGCGCAATGAGAGAAAATGTGATCTCTGCCGGTAACTTCTGGAACCATTCAGATCCTTAAAGAATTTGGTATTACGATGAATGAACCCTTATACAGGGTGCTCGAAAAGCTGCCAATTACTGAATTTAGACCGGCTTGATGCATTTAGCCAGCTGGTTACCCTTCACGTTATGCTCTAGAATTATTTTCGTTATATGTGTTTGGTCTCCCAGAGTATACAGGCATGGAGGGTTTCTGGGACTTTGGTATGTGAGAGAGACCGTCATGGAGAGTGTAACTAATTAACAACCTAGACAGTTAGGAAGTTAATAAGCGGGAAGCACTTATCTTTGGGAATTTCTCGACCGAATCTGGCGATGCTGGCAGTCCGATATCGCAGTATGGCAACACTATAACGTCTAACAAGCCGTCACCTGTCTTGATACTGGCTTAGATGTTGACTACTTCATTTGGTGGTGGCAATGCATCCGTGTTGTAGTTCCGGATAACTGACATCCCCGGCTGATGGGCACCCGCCCGAGTGCGAGACTGGGGTGGGGCCTGAAGCGAGTTGCTATGACATAAAACAAGAACAAAACATTTGCTCTTAAGATTAAAAATTTAGCTGTAAAATACTCTTCCACTGCTTCATATCAAATTCTGTTACAATGGTGCCTAGTCAGTGCTACAAATAGGTATTATTGATTATGAACATGACTTAATATTGAACGAGTGCAAAACTGAAAAGTGAAGCGGCAGCAACAGTATCTATAGTAATACTATTCGGAAACTACAGGCTCGTACTACGACCTGTTAACTGTTACAGGTCTAGGCGGATCCAATCGGATGAGCAGCCAGGTGAATCGAGTCGGGTGAACGTGTAGATTACCATCCAGAGTTCAATCAGATGCAGGAAGTAGCTGGCGAGTGGCAACGGTTCCTATCACTTGATAAACAGGGTATAAAATATTTGATAATCAGCATGGCTGGGGAATGCAAATGTTCTATTGTGAAACAGGTATACATTTAATTGCTGGTGGTGCTTGAATGATAGGTAAATAGACATATTGATGCTGGCATGAGTATGTAAGTTAATTAGGAGCATGTGTATTCAATGCTAAGATTAAATTATGAGCCCGACTTAAAAAGAAAGTGCTAAACTGAAGAAATGAACTGGAAAAGTTTAGGCTATTGTCACTGCGATGGCATGATAATTTATATTGCTTCAGATCAACTTCTGTTAACTTAGAAGATTTTATTTCCATTACTTCACTCATATTCTATTAGTTCTGACCATGTAATTTACATTATCCTACCCCAACGTTACAGCTCTGAGCAGAAAACAGGCGAATGTGTAGTTTACATTATCCTAGCCTGCCGGTACAGCGCTGAGCAGCCAGCAGGCGAACGTGTACTTTACATTATCCTTCAGATGAAGAACTAACAGTGTGAGTAAGCAGAGGTCACTGACACTACCATGACAGTACAGAAAAACACAGACGATAACATTTCAAAGTCTATAATCCGACGGTAGCCGTATCCATTTCCTAATATTATTTTCCAATCCGTGTTTGATTAGTTTGGTTATGTTATATCGTCACATTATGGCATATTAGACAAAAAACTTCTCGAACGCAGTTATCTTAACCCGCCGGTAAAGCGCTGAGCAGCAAGCGGAATACGTGAAAATAATAATCACTTCTTGAATGCAGAATAAAGACTAACCTTGCAAGTCAATGGGAATATTAGGGAAAGAAACTTCGTGTTGACAGTTTAACACTGGAGCTCAGAACAACCTCGACTTACACGGCAGGGAAAAAACAGTAGCAGCGGCGAACCGACCTACCCGGCTGAGTTTTTCAGCACTGAGCAGCAAGTGGGTGAACGTGTAGCTTAGAATATCCTAGCACCGGAAAAGCAGAGCAGCAAGCGGTTGAACGTATAGACTTAGTTTACAGTATCCTAGCCCATCGGAAGCAGCCTGCGCAGCAACAGTTGAACGGGTAGAATAAATTATCGTAGCCGGGCGAGAATACAACTGTTGCAGAGCTTCATAATTCTAATAACAGTGAATACTCACTGCTCCTGTTACAGTTAATATCGAGATGAGAAATAAAACACTATACAGTAGAAGCAGTCTTGTAACACCGACGGCAATGACACCCCTTTCTATCTCGTATTATTGTACGCTACGTACCCCTACAAAGAACACAATGAAAGAACACATATACATATATATATAGTTGGATGAGTAGAACCTCTGGCTGGTACCCTCTAAAAGGCCCCTCCGTTTATTATGAAGCAAATTTTCCTGGCGAGTGGAGGCAGATACAGTATGTAGCAGACGCACGCGGCCAACCGGCGCGCTGCAGTAACCGGATGTGGGCTGCCCACTAGCAGCCCGACTTCAAAGCAGCACAGTGCTGCCCAAACATGAGAGCTGCACTGTCCCACCGGGCCGTTTGACCAAAGACTAACTTACACTCTGCTCGAATAATATTTGCGTAACTAGTTACACACCACATTATTGTACGCTACGTACCCCTACAAAGAACACAATGAAAGAACACATATACATATATATATAGTTGGATGAGTAGAACCTCTGGCTGGTACCCTCTAAAAGGCCCAAACACCCAACCAGTTAGTTAGGTTTCAAGCCGCGAGCAATGTAGCGACCCTCATGTCTCTAGACAGCCTCTCCTGCAGCGATGCCTTCAGATATTGAAACACTGCATCTGAGTTCCAGTCTCCTCTTTCCTTTATCTCCAGGATCGACGCCCCAGACATGCGGAGGAAAGTCGCCCCGCCCCGTCTCAGGCTATGCGTCGAGAATTCGCCCGGATTCAAACCGGCTCTGGCACATAATAATCTCAACGATGATAAGTAGAACGTGTAAGGCATCGATACCGACCCCTCCCCCCGAGGTAGCCTGAACGCATGTGCCTGGCCCCCGGCATTGACTTCTCGGAAGTGAGTTTCGACCCAGTGCACCGCGCACAGCGCCCTATCCGCTACTTTCGAGACAGGGATTAGATGTACACGTTCACGAAACTGTATCGTCTTGGACTTCCTGACTCTCACTATCATCCCCCATTCGTAGAATACGAAGTCCGATCTTAATAGTGCTGTATCCGAGTCCGATACATGGCACTTACGTAATAAGGCCCTGAATGACACCAGCATTGCTGCCCTGAGCACTACGTGTCCTTTGGTGTTGAGCATTCTGTTAAACACTAACCTCAGTTGCTTCGGTAATAGGGGCGCAGCCTGCCTGGGCATATCGCCGAAAGTTCTTCTAATTCCCGCCATGCACTTCTTTATCCTGTGACTAGTGTAGTCAATCGGGGCCCATCCCAGATCTTTCAGATGGTTATTGAGCGCACTCAGATACTGCCTGATTGAGTTATAACACATGCGTCTAGCTAGAAAAGACATATACATGCATGTCTGTGTAGTTGAACATGGATATGGTGACAGTTGGTCAGCGAAGATCAGACAGAACTCATGGTACGCTTTGACCTGGATAGATCTGGCAAGCTTTGTTGATTCGGCATAATGGGCATCTTCGTACTGCCCGCATTCCAGTTTTAGCCTTGCCCAATCTGAAATCAACAAGAGAACAGTTCATGACAGCACAGTGCTTGCGCGCTGTCCGCATCTCGTATGCGGGCAATGTTTCTGTAATTCTCCAACCTGCTTAGACTGTCACATATTATGTTGTCATGTGTGTTTATGTAGACTGATTGTACATCAAAGTTATTGGTAATGGACAACCAGAATATTAGCCTAAGCCATGTCATCGTGGTCTTATTCCGGCTCCTCCCAGAGTTAAGTGCTGCTAGAACCTGCGTGTTATCGGTCACAAAAATAACTGTCCTGTTCGCCCATAGGTGGCCCCACCTTCGAACCCCCGCTAGGATCGGCCACAACTCCAGAACATTTATGTTATCCGTTTTACAGCCCCCGTCTTTTGCCTCCACTTGGTGGTGTCCCAACCAGTCCAGCGCCCTCGCTTTCCTCACCTCAAAGGCCCCTGCTAGCCAGTCTTCCCCATGTAGAGCCCCGAACCCCGTTAATGATGCATCACTGTATACCGAGATACACGGCTCCCCTGACTTAATTATTTTTGCTTTTCCGTTGAAAGAGCCCGCAAATTCTACCCACCATCTCAGGTCCTTCCTGAACTCCTCATTTAGCCTAACCTTGTGCGTACTCCTCTTTACGGATGCGACTAGGTCATATACCCGGCGAGAGAAGGTCCTGCCGCCGTGAATCACCTTGCAGCAGTGCGCCAGCACTCCTGCCAGGCTCTCCAATTCCTTTTTAGAAGCTTTTCTCCTACGTAGGAAACTCTGTAGTAGTACCTGGAGCTTTTCTAGTTTGTCTAGCGGCAGTCTCAGTTCCATGAGGTTAGTATCAATCTCTATACCCAGGAAACGTCTCACCCGACCTGGGCATACAAGTTTCTTATAACTCACGTAGAACCCCAGTCTGCGTAATATTTTCACTAGAGCCCACTGGGCCTCCCTGCATTCCCGCTCTGTCCGTGCCACCACGCAGAAGTCATCCAGGTAGTTAATGCAGTCAGAGTAGCCCTCCCTCACCATACAGCGCACTACCACGTCGCTTATTTTTGAGAATACGTATGGGCTGCTGCTCAGACCCATGCATAAGCGATTGTCTCGTAGATAAATAGTACCCTTGCCAAAGTCCCAGGCCAATCCCTGTTTCTCCCGCGACGTTGGGTGAATGTTTACCGCCCTGTAAGCGTTGCTTATGTCGACCGTCGCTAAATAATCACCCACCTGCAGCAGTTCCGTGACCGATCCCACAGAATTATAGCAAAAGTTAGCCCGACAGCCTTGGGTATGATCATTAACGCATATGCCCTCTGGACTCGAGCAATCCACGATGGCTCTGAAGTCATCATGGCCCTTAGGTACAGCACCCAAGCCATGAATACACAAACAAGGTTCATCAACGACAGTCAGCAATTGGTGCTCAATTTCCACCTGTAACCTCCCACACATTTGAACCCCGACGTCACCCTTAGTGATAGAGCCGTAGTTGGCTCTATTATAGGTACTGTCACATACTTCGTCGATGACTCTGAAACCGAAGCACACCCCCCGGAGCACATATTCCCAGTCAGGATCAACATCCCCCCTACAAAAACATTCAGCAAACAAACGGCAAGGTTTTATTTGGGCCAGAGCCCCATCAATCGTATACACACAATCACAATAACCACTAATGCAGGCGTTAAAGATGTCAATATATCGTTGAGTACAACTGTAGCGGCTCTCCCTGTCGGCTACCCACAACGTGCAAACCAGCTCTCCCCCCCCGCTACGGGCTGCTTCTGGACTGATCACCCGGAACCAGTCCTCATTGCGATTGCTCAGTTCTTTGTGCGAAGCGCCAAAGTCCCCCGAGGTGCGACCACCCCTTCCTTCCCTTTTGTTGATGGCTGCATCTTGGTTTTGTATACAGCCACCAGCGGTCTCAGACACGAGATCCCCGCCTGGTGGTGTTCGGATAACACCACCCCCATCCGACGAAGTTTCACCGGCCCCGCACCGGTCCCTTTGATCGGCACTGTCCGGTGTTGCGCTAATCCCCTTGTTGGTGTTTGCTGCCCCGTCGGTCCCCTCCGCTGTGTGTGGGCAGTGATTAGCTCGCCCGACGGCGGTTGCTTCAAGGGGATTACCAACGTAATCCCCCTCGGCCGGCGCCGACTCACTGCAACGGTTTCCTCCTCCGCGTCCCTCACACCCGCAGCCACCCACACAATGGTTTGAAAGTCAGAATTTTTTCTGTGGGCATGCCTCTGCCACATGGCTTTTACTGCGACAAGTGAGGCAATGATGATCCCATGAGCACTTTTCCCGAGTACAACCTTCTTTGTTGTAATTATGCGCGAAACATGACCCTTTTACCTTTTGCGAGACCATCGTTCTGCCCTCACTATCGCCCTTGCTGTATGTCGCCCTTGGCTTTTTGACTTCCTTGTATGATCGTGAGTTGTCCATATTGAAGTGGAGCAAGGATAGACCGTTGTCTCCCATCTTGAACGCTCTCAAACCCTTCTCTTTTGCTTTATCCCGGATAGCTCTATCGTAACCCCTGTAGGCTTCATCCGAGTAGTTGTTAGTTATGGCGTGCATGCACATATATGCGAGATGTCCCATGTATCCCATCACTGCCTCCATATCCATATCCGCCTTCTTAGCTCTCTTAGAACCCCAGAGACATGCCGCATACATGAGTTCTTGAAAATTCAATTTGTTCACATTTTTCCTCCCCTTGGTGTATTTATCCAAGGCAAACTTACTGCGTTTTTTGCGGCGACGCCTCCTCCGTTCCCGACTCCTGTCCCTGCTACTGTCTGTGTCTGATGATTCCGACGATGAACTCGATGACGAGTCACTGCTTGGGCTTGTATCAGGATTCCTCCCTGCATCCACTTCCCTGCCTTGTTTCTTGTCACTGCTCTTCTTTTTCTTTTTCTTCCTTTTCTCCCTTTTCTTCTTGCGTGATCGTGACTCATTCCCGTGCTCGCTTAGTTCCTCATCCGTACTTAGCGCCCTCTCCAATTCAGCAGGTAATTTTGCTTTGCGCTTCTCCAACACCCGTTGCGCTAGCCTACGTCGCAGCTCCAGCTCCTCCTCATCCGCTTCTACCTCCACTACACTCAGCCCGGTTTTCCGTGCCGCTTTCACTTCACTCATTTCGCCTAACGACATCGCCAACATTTTGTCCGTCGTCTCCTCCAGTCCCCCGACAGCGGACTGTGAGTCTGTGTCCTCCAGTGCCTCCAACTTGACCGGCCGTCTCGACACTTTTGCCTTTATCACCTTGCACTTGGCTCCACGGGGCGCTTCATGTTCATCACCACACCCCTGGCAGATATCTATCCCCATCCTGTCAATTAGTACAACCGAGACCAATGTCCGGCTATGGGCCAGCCGACTTGAGATCTACCACCCTAAGTCCGACAACTCGACAGTTGTCCGCACTAGCACGTGGCAGCAGACGGCAGCAACGGCAGCTGACACGTCCGAACCAAGCAAATTTTCCTGGCGAGTGGAGGCAGATACAGTATGTAGCAGACGCACGCGGCCAACCGGCGCGCTGCAGTAACCGGATGTGGGCTGCCCACTAGCAGCCCGACTTCAAAGCAGCACAGTGCTGCCCAAACATGAGAGCTGCACTGTCCCACCGGGCCGTTTGACCAAAGACTAACTTACACTCTGCTCGAATAATATTTGCGTAACTAGTTACACACCACGACACACTGCGTAATGCGGACCAGTGTAGCATGAACTGAAACTGTATCATTCCCCCGAAGCAGACTCTTCCAAACCAACCTAACCGTAACGTATACAGTTGACACCTTGCCGAGTAAACACGTCGAAACAAATTAAGGATATCCAGAGTTCATAACAGCTGTAGAATGTTTAAACTTCTCGAGCAGACATAACTAACCTTAACTTAGTAGGCAAATTCGGTAAGAAACTTCTCGAATCCACTGCTAAGCAGGTGTGTTAGAAGCGAAGTGAACAGAGCGAGGCAGCAGTCCAGACTGGCGTTGAAAGGGTGAAATACAAAGCGAAGAAAACAGAGGGCGTTCTTGCCTCGTGAGCAAATTATACATGTTAGCCTCCGCCAACATGCTCAATGAAACAGTTTTTTGGTGTTTTTTTTCATTTATTATAATGCTCACATTACATTTGTTTCAGCGGGAACAACGGGCTTCCTCTTCCACCTGCTATGCTCAGGACTCTACGTCCAGTGGATAGCCGAGTTCATCTTCTATCCACCTGATTGGCCAGCGGACTTTCACACCTTTTCAGCTGTCAACTATAACTTGCCACTCTCTCTTCACTTCGCAGTGAGCCAGTGATACTCACACTTTTTCAACCTACCCACCTTCATGCTGTATACTATTAGTTTCCCTTTTTGGTTTCTTTGGATTGGGCCTGGATGCTACTGTCTTTGCTGAATAAAAACCTTTTTATCTGAATCTGTGCTCTGTGTTG
The DNA here is from genome assembly GCA_030323885.1 of Branchipolynoe longqiensis. Taxonomy (NCBI): domain Eukaryota; kingdom Metazoa; phylum Annelida; class Polychaeta; order Phyllodocida; family Polynoidae; genus Branchipolynoe; species Branchipolynoe longqiensis. The sequence continues at coordinate 9,669,826 of CM059186.1, read as the reverse complement.
ATCCTTTGCCGAATCATAAAGGTTTTTGGGTACAAATATTGGACAATTGCATATAGTCAAAGACCCTATAATACTAAGACGGCTCACTCCCTATCTCTCCCATGATAATGTAAATTTCGCAGTGCCACCTTGTGGTGCGTTTGATCAGCCCGGCTGTTGGTTGATGTTTCATATGTAAACACATACAATTATATTATACATGAGATAGGTAAGTATGAATACACATCAATATGAAATTGCTATGAACAAATACACATTATCATCAGCATCATCATCAGCATCGCCATCATCACACATCTTTCACATTCATATATACATTTATACATATAATATAGCACCTGTTTAACCAAGAGAAGAGCCAGCACACCAAGTGGTGGGTTTGATCATTTTGATTACACAGTACAGGCTGAGTGAGCCGTCTTAGTATCATAGAGTCTTTGATATAGTTATAGCTAGATAATGAATGGAATGGACAGAGTAAAATATGCGCTACATAACTACTGTCTAACTAGAAATTTCAGCGCATATAATTATAATTATACCCTAGGGGTATCCTTATTCCAGGGTCCTATCAAACCGATAGTTAAGCGCTTGAATCAAAGATTGATGCAGTGAGGTGGCCAGTTCATTCTAAAATTACTGCACTCCACATTAAAACAGGCAAGTGACATTTCCTGACCCCAGGGGAGACCAGTTGAAATGATTAATGGCCATTAATCATTGCCTCAACCACTCTAACCTCTGTCAGCGAGAGGCCGAACAACTGTCACATGAAATTGACAGCACAAGGGTCAAGGTCATGCTGAACAAAACGTGAAATTTGAGACCAGACTGTTTACGCATCTGATCACATTGAATTGAGATTATGTAATTAAAGGTATTAGTATTAACTGAGACTAAGTAATTCAAGGTATTAGTATTACCTAAGACTAAGTTTGTTTGTTTTTTTGTTGATTTACGTCCTAGCAAACTAAGACTAAGTAATTAAAGGTATTCGTATTAACTAAGATTAAGTAGGCCTAATTAAAGGCATTAGTATTAACTAAGACTAAGTAATCAAAGGTATTAGTATCTATGGAATTGGGAATCCTAAACCAACAAATAAAAAATTGCATGTAAATGTAAAATGATTTGATGTATCTCATAAATTTAATTTCAGACTTTACTTGACATTTCAATACTATATAAAGTATATACTATATAAACCATATAAAATAATGTGTGTAAGTGCCTATTTATATGTAACCCTTACAGTTGGAAGACCAGTGATACGGCACTGACAAAAGATATATATGAATACAAGTAATAATTGTTCAACAAAAGATACATATGAATAAAATCATTATAATAAAAGCAGAAAATCTGGAAGAAGTTATCTAAGAAGTAGAGAATAGCATGACAAGTTTGACACTCAAGGCTCTTTGAATAGACCTGGTTAGCTATAACTAATTAGATCACTGTGCGCTGATTGGTCTACTGCTAGGTCTTTGATGCTGGAATGTGTGATCTACCTTCCAGGTTCCACATCTCTGATAGCGTAAAGCTAAGATTCCATATACACCGTATGTGAATGCGAATGTGGCAAAAAATCGAAAAGCATGTAAAGGCATAGTAGTGGTTCCATACGTCCGAATGCGATTGCGAACGCGAACGCAAATGCGAATGCGGCAAATGGATCGACCCATGTACCGATCGGTGCAAATGCGAATACTCCTGCGTTTGCTATAGAAACCAATAGTAACTTTGATTTTCCTTCACAAATTTGGAGCAAAAAAACCCAAAAATGCCATGGGTATCTTTTTAGGTGTGTTTGTTTGTTTAATGACACCCCAGCACAAAAAGTGAACATCGGCTATTGAGGGTTGGCATATATCTATGCTGCATATACCACATTCGCATTCACATACCGCATACCACATACCGCATACAGCATATATGGAATCTTAGCTTTACGCCGTAATAATCTACAGGGATGTGCTCGGCTGGTACGCCATTTTGTTCTTCTCTTAAATAAATTAAATGTGTGAAGTTTGAAATACCAAATAATGAGATGATAACCAGACTGGTTGGCCAAGTGAGTTGTCTACGGTATTGGTATCTCTTGGGATTTTAACCTCCTGGTTTGAATCCTTGCCAAGTCAAATCAATTACTTCAAAATTGATACTTGTCACTACCTAGCCTGGCATTCAGCAGTATTAGAATAGGGCAAGGAACAATGGAATGAAGAAGGCCACAGTGATTGAAATGTCCCCAGCTTAATCAACTAATGTACCGAACAAATGCAATTGTAAAAACCTTAGCTAGCCCCTACGAAGGTAACGCGTATAAAGTATGAAGAAAGGGTGGGTGGTAAGAAAGCTGGAGTTGGTCCTGGAGGCGGCCGGTAGTCAACTGCTGATGAGTGGTGGCAGGCAGGGGGTGGAGGCTACAAGGGCACTGATGCGCCACCTTGAGGAAGCCTACACTGCCACACAGCGGCAGGTGGTGATGTCTGGTGAGTCAGCACGGAACTAAGGAGCTGCCACCTCACCCTGAATCACCCACACAGATAACGGATGCACTATGTTCAACTACTCTGTTACGCAGTGTATCCATAGACTGTTTCCTTGTGGTGTGTTCCCTTGTTCGGTGTTCGATTGTGACCTTGTGATGTGCCACACAGACAAAGAACCTATGTTTTGCTTAGTGGCCGTTCCCATAGGTTGGAACTAGGGACTGTATGGCCTTGTGCACAGCACATTTGACATATTGACCAGAAACATTGAGAATGAACAAGTTCATTGTCTGTGTGGTGCATCACAAATGAACACAGAACAAGGGAACACACAACAAGGGAACAGTCTATGGATACAAGGCCTAACACCAACACTGTCTTGTTCCTACATACAACTGCTCTCTTAAACTAACACCGGCTCTTGACCTATAACCCCTTCAACTGCCCTTATCCCTGACACTTGTTACTGCTCTTAACCTGTAACCCAATCAACCGCTCTCCTATAGACAATACTTGTTCTTGACCTATATCACAGTCAACTGCTCTCTGACACCAACACTTTGTCTGGGATTTTCCACTTTTTTCCGTTTGTTTTAATCCGGGATTGCTAATTTGAATAAAAAGAAAATCAAACACCAAAAGTCAACTACGAAGTATTGTTTTCCCATGAAAGATTGTAAGATCTGCCACTTGTACCGAAGCAATGCGTGTGGTACTTTCAGGTCACGTGATGTAATGAATTCAATGGCTGCAACAGGTGGCGTCACTGAGGTCCATTCGTCAACTTCAAGCATATTTTCGGTTGACTACTCTCATTGTCTCACTCGAAGGTCTCCATGGTCAACTGTCATCATGGTTTAGGGGGGCATCTAACCTTTTCAGCATTTTTAAGATGGTGCAAAGAGTACTACCTTTTCAGAGCCCCTTCCCCCACTCCCCACAGGGTAGTACATCTCAACTTTTTACTACAGTCCCAGATGGGGTGGCCGAATGAGTTGAGCACTGGTATCCCGTTTAGGTAGGTCATGAGATTCTAACCCACAGGTTTGAATCCTGATTGAGTTGAACCAATGACATACAACTAGATAATTGCCTTGACCTTGTCCGGGATTTGGCATTACTAGGATAAAGCAAGGAGCAGTAGACTGAGGATGACAAATTGTGTGCGATTGAAAAGTCCCCTGCTCAATCAACTAATGTACTAGCAGATATGCCTACCTATTAATATCAACATTTGGTTGAACAATATAATTCATGCTTGACCCTCTGACCCCAATTATACACGTTGTGTGGTAGTAAACATGTTGAAAACTTTGGATGACCCCCTATCTACCGAAAAACATGTACAAATATAATTTCTTCCAGAAGCAGAATTTCTTTAAAGATCAAAATGAAAACAACAAAGTCTAAAATTTAATTAAGGTAATTATTCCTTTTTTTTTTTATATCCTACTGAAGTTAGCAAAGTGAGTTTGCCTTTGAGTAGTTCCCACCGTAATTAGTCATCGGACGCGGGGACAGATTTTAATTAGTCATTAGGTGCCTATCAAGGAATCATGGCTTCCCAGAATTGAATCCAATTCATTTTTTTCCTGGCGACTTTGCCAATTCTTCGTCCGGCCACGAGATGTTGTCGCCAAGTGCCGGTTCGTGCTGGAGTTTGGAAATTTTACAAATATTTCTAGCAATATGTGAGTCCCATTCCTGCGAAATTAAAATAAAACAAAACGTTGAACTTGCCGATATAATAAATATTTTACTTAACATATTTAGTTGTGTCTCCCATTGCATCATCAGTTGTCATCACGTAGTGGTTCATACTTGATTTGCAAATTGTATACATATTTCTCAACCTATTCATTCTATTGTGTTATCCCCATTCCCACGAAATTTAAATAAGATAACCCGTTGAAGTCACCGAGCAAATGTATATTTTACTTAGCATATTTATATTCGTTTCCCATTGCATGGTCAGTTGTCATCACATAGTGATTCGTGGTTGATTTGCAAATTTTACAAATATTTCTCAACCTATGCATTCCTCTGTGGTAGCCCCATCCACATACACACTCACACCGACAAACACCCCCCCCCCCCACTCACACACACGCACACAGTCACACACATTCACCCATCGACATCCACACACACACTCACGCCGACAAACACTCACACACTCACACATTCACCCAACTACATCCACATCAACACACACTCACACCGAAAAACACCCACACCCACATGCACACACTTGCGCGCTCACACATATTCACCCAGCCCCACCCACATCCAAACACACTCACACAGACAAACAGCCACACACCCACACGCACACACCCACACACATTCACACCGCTACACCCACACCCACACCCACACCCACACTCACACCGACAAACAGCCACACATCCACACGCGCACACCAACACACATTCACACCGCTATACCCACATCCACACACACACTAACACCGACAAACAGCCACACAGCCACACAGCCACACAGCCACACACCCACACACCCACACACCCACACACCCACACACCCACACACCCACACACCCACACACCCACACACCCACACACCCACACACCCACACACCCACACACCCACACACCCACACACCCACACACCCACACACCCACACACCCACACACCCACACACCCACACACCCACACACCCACACACCCACACACCCACACACCCACACACCCACACACCCACACACCCACACACCCACACACACAGCCCACACTCAAACACACCCCGACATGTCATGGCGGGCTGACAGTAAAACGAGGAACCAGAAGATCACTGCCGAAACCAAGGGGAGGATGAGATGGAGGTGGGGGTGGGATGTGGGTGCGGGGCAGGGAGTGCGGAGTGGGGTGAGGGGGGTGGGTGGTATTAGTGTCCAAGGCTTATGAAGCAATCGCAGCGAGGAGGTCTGACGTCATGGTGGTGGGGGGTGGGGGGCGCAATGCTAGAGAGTGTCAGGATTCTCCTGTGTGAAGAGCAGCTCACTGATTGGAGAATCTCAGAGAGAGGTCTAAAGCTGGAATTCCATTCAGTTGCGCTGTGGAAGAGGAAGAAGACAAAGTGCAACACAGCGGATACAGGCAGAGGTAGAAAGACAATATCAGGGAATAGACAGGCCCTGGAGTTTGGCAAGTCCCAGAGGGCAATGACGATCAGGGAAAACTGCAGAAAACTGGTTTTCCTGACACTGATTTAACCGGTCCTTGCCCTGCCTTCAGAGCTTGGGTGGAACAACAACCATCGCCCAGCAAGAATGCTATCACGTGACCATGCGCTACTACCCGAAGAGACCATCACAACCACTGCAGCCACCGTACCATCAACATCCCCCAAGTTTCCCCACCTACCCACACCAATAGATAAGATCGTTCACCGTGTGGGTTGCAGGTTCAGGTGCGACCACCTTAGGGAACTGACTCCAACTCGGGTGGGTGTGGGGTGTGGAGTGGGGGGGGGGTGGCTTGAGGGCTGACCTTAAGGGTGCTGATCCAGGACAGAACTCACCAAACTACACCGCAAACAAGAGACAACAAGGAATCACCTAACTTTCATTCTAATAAACCACCATCTCGTAAATTATCTGCGCTACCTCAAAATGATGTAGAATTGTCTGCTATTTAGTTATAGCAGAGATGAGTAAACAATGAGTAGGGAAACAGGGATTATGGGAATGATCCAGGTGGCGCCACCATGCGGGTGCACGTCACAGGGCACAGACCTGTGCACAGGGTGGCTTAGGGCGTATGGCTTGATTGATTAGCTTTTAATAAGTAATGATCAGTTTTAGCTGTGGGTATCAGGTGTAGGTATTAGGACCAGCTGATATGGGTGGGCAACCCAGAATGCGTGATTAAGCATGGTGCTCTAGTGATTACCCATGATGCTCTGTGATTACCCATGATGTTTTGTGATCACCCATGATACTTTGTTATTACCCATGATACTTTGTTATTAACCATAATGCTTTGTGATTATTCATGATGCTTTGTGATTACCCATGAGGCTTTGTTATTAACCATGATGCTTTGTGATTACCTATGATATTTTGTGATTATCCACTATACTTTGTGATTACCCATGATGCTTTGTTATTAACCGTTATGCATTGTGATTACCCATGGTGCTTTGTGATTAACTGTTATGCTTTGTGATTACCCATGATACTTTGTGATTAACCGTTATGCGTTGTGATTACCCATGATATTTTGTGATTAACTGTTATGCTTTGTGATTACCCATCGTACTTTGTGATTAACCATCATGATTGGTGATTACCCATGATACTTTGTGATTAACCGTTTTTGCTTTGTGATTACCCATGATGCTTTGTGATTAACCATTATGCATTGTGATTACCCATGACACTTTGTGATTAACCGTTATGCTTTGTGATTACCCATGATGGTTTGTGATTAACTGTTATGCTTTGTGATTACCCATGATGCTTTGTGATTAACCGTTATGCTTTGTGATTACCCATGATACTTTGTGATTAACCGTTATGCTTTGTGATTACCCATTATACTTTGTGATTAACCGTTATGCTTTGTGATTACCCATGATGCTTTGTGATTAACCGTTATGCGTTGTGATTACCCACGACGCGTTGTCATTTCCCCTGACGCTCTACTGATTACCATTGGTGCTTTGCCACCCACAATAGTGTTAAAGATGAGTTATAAATATAACGTGCATTTCTTTAAATAAATGAGTTATGTTTCATCGATGGCGGCACTCCAGTGGGAGTCATATTTGTGTCGGCGTATTGAGGTTAATTTCACAATTAAAGTTGCAATGTCTAATGGTTTGCGTTTCTCTCATATTTGACAGTTGATCGTTAGGATTCATCTTACCAGAAGTAATTCTTATTTGAAATGGTTACCTTTGAAATTAATTGAAGTGAAGCAATGCGAAATAATGGTGGAATGGATGTCGAACTTTGGACCCTATATGCTTCAGCAGTAATATGTTCAATTAGATTGAGTGAGTACACGCTTCTATGTAGCTCAATCAATCAATAGTTCCGTCCTCTAGTCGAGGGTTGGATGCAATGGTTCTCCACTTGTCTCGATGGTGTGCTGTTCTGATAGACTGTGAATAATTCAAGCCTGTCCACTGTGAAATATTTGTAAACCATGATGTTCTTGGTCTCCCTCTCCGTCTGCTGCCATTCACCTTCCCTTCCAACAATGTACGGTATATTGAACTCTGACGAATGATGTGGCCAACATAAATAAGTTTCTTTGTCTGTATAGTGGCAAACAAGCTTTTCTTCTTTTTAATTTTTTTTTTAATTCTCTGTAGCTAAAGATGCTAAATAAGTGCACCAGTAGCTAAGTTGGGTAGCTGGAGTCAAATCTAGATGAGTGTTTTGGTTTCGAAAATGTGATGATTTCATTGGACTAACTATGCCAAATTAAGTTTTGGTTGTTTGTGTTTATTGGGGTTTAACCTCATAGCAACATATAATATCATATCAGGGCAGGTACCGACTTGGTACAGTGTGCACCCATGGTGACTTGTATAGTGCTGTCCCAATGGAAGACCAGACCGCCAGCACTGTGACCCAATATCTCACTCAGTCAGATTATCCTGATACTGGGGAAACCAGTCCTTGCCCTACTCTACTATCAACAGAATAGTATATGTTTGTGGAATAATGTACAGACATTGTGAATATAAAATGTCTGTTATGTCTAGTAATGCCGTTAGCCAGGCTTTCGATAGGTAGCGACAAGTATCAATTTTGCAAGTCATGGGTTTTTACGCGGCCGTAATTTGAACCCCTGAACCTCTGGGAAGCCAACGCTCATACCGCTTCAGCCACCGCCTCCACTTTCAGTGATTGGTTCACAACTTGACGCTTGACCCACAATGGACGCAGGGCCGTAGCTAGCAATTTGTCCAAGGGTTCAAAGATTTGTTTTTGGGGTGAGATAGATTCTTGGAACAAACAAGTGTTGAAGGCATGAGAGAATCGGGGGAACTGGGAGGATGCCCCTACCTAGGAAATTTTTAAATATAGAGGGCCTGAAATGTCATTTCCTGGAATTTCACCGAAGTTACATACTGGGGTCCTTTGTTTTTATGTGTGCCTTGTTGTTTTTTTTGGTTTTGTTTGTTTTGGTATTTATTCATCTGAATATGACATTTGTCAGCGCCGGAGCACTGGTCTTCCAGCCATCTTACTATTGGAATTGACAGTCTAAATAATCGAAGTTTGATCAGTGCTGTATTAGTTACAGCACAGATCCTGTAGAATTAAGGGCGTGGCTCCTGCTGTATAATGTACATCACCAGTCACTGTAGTTCATGCAAAAATGGGGGGCAGCGCCGGGTAGAAAGTATATACTCGGGGCAACTCAAACAATCGTTGAGGGTTACATATTTTCTCTTATAAAACAAGGTAAGTTTATAGTTGACAAGACATTTTGTCTGCCTTATAGAACGTTTTAATGTGTTTAAACACATTGTTGGGGTTTTTTTTTGGGGGGGGGGGGGTGTTGTTGGAATTATTATTATTTGGTTGGGGGTGTGGGAAATTCTCAGCCCTTTCACTCCCGGATAGCTGCGGCCCTGGGGCGTGCTGGAAGTCGGACAGGCGATACAGGCTCTCAGTCGGTGTAATAGGATTATCCTCACAGTTGCAGGCGATTCGATATTCCACATTGAATCCTTATCACACTGAGTAGCCATGAGCAGATTTCGTAATGCGTTGTGTAACTTCCACCATGCACCAGACGGGAAGGCCGAATCAGTTGAGTGTCAGTCTCCCGTTTTGGTAACCAGACGGGATGGCCGAATGATTTAGAGCATCCGGCTCCCGTGTTGGTAGACCATGGGATCGTGGGTTCGAACCCTGGTCGAGTCAAACCAATGACTTACAAATTGATACTTGTCACTTGCTAGCTAGGCACTTGGCATTATTAGGATAGGGCAAAAACTGGTTGGCTCAGTGTCAGGATAATGTGACTGTGTGGGATATCAGGTCATGGTGCTAGTGGCCTGGTCACCCATTGGTGCAGCCCTGTAAATTCCCCATGAGTTCACACTTTCACAAGTCGGTACCTGTTCTGATATGACCTCAGCTGTTGCCAGGACGTAAAGCTCCAACAACCACCCAACCAACCGTCCACCATGCATGAGTGAACTGCCTCTGTCAGATTGTATATTCATGTTTGTAAGATTTGTATTACCCTTATTGGTGAGTTAGTCTGGTGGGGAAAAGTTATCAAACCAGAGTCATAAGTGTGTACTCATTCCAGTCTCACCTCAAATGGTTGGTTGGTTGTTGGAGTTTTACGTCCTGGCAGCATTTAAGGTCATATCAGGCCGGGTATTGACTTGTAACAGTGCGCACTCATGCCGACTTCACAGTGCTGCCCCAATGTGAGACCAGACCAACAGCACCATGACCCAATATCCCACACAGTCACATTATCCTGACACTGAACCAACCAGCCCTTGCCCTATCCTAATAATGCTGAGTGCCTGGATAGGAAGTGACAAGAATCAATTTTGTAAGTAATTGGTTTGACTCGACCGGGAATTGAACTCCCGATCTCCCGCACGGGAGGCCTGCGCTCTATCGATTCGGCCACCACGCCCGGTGGCCTCAGATGGTGCTTCGACATAAACACTGGTCAAATCCAATCAGTCACAGTGGGCGTAATCGACTAACACGACCTGAGCGATTCGGGTCACCCGAGTTGCTAGAATTTCAAATCGAGCAAGTGCCGTGTGCAAAACGACCCGACCCCAGTAACCCACCTCCTGGCTGGGGTGGCTAGGAATGATGATGTCACATTTCTGCTGGTGCCGTCCTGCAGGATAATAGCTACCAGTACCATTCCTACATGTTTTTTCGTTGGTAATAACACAGATTAATGAAATGGAAATATAACTAAATTATGCAATCATAAAATACTTTACATCCTATTTCGCTGTAGTGATATCGGTTATTAAAAAAACTAATGTTTTCGATTAAGCCACCATTTTCTCCACCCCGAGCATGGAGAAGCGTATTCGATTATTCGACCAGAGTCTGTAGGATGTGCGCATTCGCCAAAAAGTGGCTCGGGTGACCCGAGTTGATTAACAGCTACGTACAAGCCTATGATATGTAAATAGGAGTAGGCTAGTCTAGTAATAAGAGTAGAACAAAATAAAATACATATATGCCAAGAAAATTTAAAAAAACTAACATAGGCTACTAACCATACCAACCATCTATCTGCTACTGAAATGCAGGCAATCAAATAACTTATCAGCAGCCACTGTGTGGTAAGATAACGCTAACACTACAACTGGCCAGCATTGAAGACAAGCCTGGGTACCCGAGCTTATATGCTATGGACAGTATAAATACAGCTTCAATCAAAGAAATTAACAAATCAAAAAAAATCAATTACGCCCTATGTGTGTGGAAAGCTTCCGAATTTGTGTGCGAGAATATGATTCAATGTTATACACATGATAACTCATGTAATGATTCAGTAAGGGGTCATCCAACGTTTTCAACATTTTCAGGCTAGTACAATGAGTACTACTTTTCCAGACCCCCCCCCCCCCTGGACACACGTCCCCTCCTCCCCTTGAAAACAGAACACGTCAACATTTTAATTGTAGACCCAGATGGAGTAACTGAATGAGTTGAGTGCCCAACTCCCGTTTTGCTAGATCATGGGGTTCGAACACCCGGGTTCAATCCTTGGTCCAATCAAAGCGATGACTTAAACGAAAAGGTGAAATACGTTAAATCAAACTAAAAACTATATTTGAAAATCACTTGGGATACCTACTTAAAGAGTTATACCTGTCGCAGCCTAGCCTGGCACTTTGTGTTACTAGGATAGGGCAAGGATCAATGGAGTGAGGACAACCAATTGTCTGTGATTTAAAATCCCCCAGCTCAATCAACTTATTTATGCACAAAAATAGAAAAATAGTTTGCTACATAATATCAACAATAATATCAACATTGACCTGATGGGATGGCCAAATGAGTTAGAGCGTCTGTCTCCAGTGGCGGTAGATCGTGGGATCGAATACAGGTCGAATCAAACCAATGACTTAAAAATTGATACTTGTCGCTTCCTAGCCAGATGCTCAGCATTACTAGGATAGGGCAAGCAGAAGTGGAATGAGGAAGACCAGTCATCTGCGACTGAAATTTCCCCTGCTTAATCAACTAATGTACCCCACAAAGAAAAAATAAATGTTATTGAAAGATAAAAGTCATACCTAACTGACACACACCCACTTCCCAGTTGTACGCTTTGTACGAATGGGAAATTGTTGCAAATTCTTGATGACCGTTAAGTGAAGACCATCAACATAGGAGTGGAGGTGAACGGTTTATTTACAGCAAGAACAAAATGGACGGAAAACTCCCGAGGAGTTTGTGACCAGGCCACAAACTAATCCCTAGAAACCGACGAAGGGTGGGTGGGCAGAAAGTTTGACGGTGAGGACGTGTTGATGCATCGTGTATGAGTGGAATGGAATTTCAACTTAAGTACTGAGGTGTCTGAGAAGGACCGTGTTCAAGTTATAGATAAAATCGGCGAATCTGAGCCTCATGGAGATGTTCTTCCCTTAATGAAATCAAATAAATCAGCTGTAATTAAAATTGGGGGAATGTGCAATCTAATCTCAAACAACCAGAGGGGGGTTCCCCTAACTCTGATGACCGGTTGGTCGGTTGCTCGTTGGAGTTTTACGTCCTGGCAACAACTAAGGTCATATCAGGATGGGTACGAATTTGTGACAGTGCACATTCATGGCAACTTTATAGTGCTGCCCCACTGGGATACCAGGCTGTCAGCATCATGACCTGATATCCCACTCAGTCACATTATCCTGATACTGAACCAACCAGTTGCCCTATTCAAATAATGCCGAGTGCCTGGCTAGGAAGCGACAAGTATGAATGTTTAAGTTATTGATTTGACTCGACCATGGTTCAACGACGATCTACCAAAATGGGAGACGGACGCTGAAGTCATTCGCCCATCCTGTCTGGTTTCTCTGATGAGCGACTTGGATGATTAATGACCAATACCAATACTTCAACTGGAAGTAGTGGAGTACAGAGAGAGAGCGCGCACGACGATCAGCAGCATTCACTTGAAATTAACATTAGGGCCACCGGGCGCACTGGCCGAATTGGTAGAGCGCGAGCCTTGCATGTGGAAGGTCGGGAGTTCGGTTCCCAGTCGAGTCAAACTAATGTCTTATCAAATTTATACTTATCACTTCCTAGGCTGGTGCTCGGGACTAAAAGGATAGGGCAAGGAGTGGTTGGCTCAGTGTCAGGATAATGTTACTAAGTGGGATATCGGGTCATGGTGCTGGCGGCCTGATTTCCCAGTGGGGCGGCACTATGATGCGCGAGAAGGAAGAACAGAGGCGGAGGTGGGAAAACTGAGGCGTTTATTGTGACGCCTCGGGCAACAGACAGAGAAACAGTGAACATAACAATAAATGAGAAGGTAAGGTACAAACAGGGTAACTGAGGAGGTAAACAGGCTGAGGAGGCACATAGCAATACAGGGGGCTCATGAGGAGCAGGGGCTCGCGAGGAGCAAAGAGTCAGGGGCTCATGAGGAGCAGAGGATAAATAGTGAGGGGCTCATAAGGAGCAGTGTCAGAGTTGGTAGAGGGGGGGCCGAGGAGCCCTCCGCCGCAGAGGGGGGAGGGTAGAGGAGGGAGAGTTGGGTGGGTGGGTGTAGAAGAAAAGGGCAGAGAGCTGGAAGGCGGCTGGAGGCTGAGTGCCTGAGGGAGGCCGGCGGGCGGCCTTATAAGGGGGGAAGTGAGCAGAGGCAGGAGGGGGGTGAGTCGCTCAGGGGGGAGGTGAGCAGTGGCAGGGGTGAGTCGCTCAGGGGTGGGGGGAGGTGAGCAGTGGCAGGAGGGGTGGGGTGAGTCGCTCAGGGCCGGGTGAGTCGCTCTCCCTCCCCTCGCATCAAACGAAATGCTTCGCATTACGACCGATGCGCGAGAAGGAAGAACAGAGGCGGAGGTGGGAAAACTGAGGCGTTTATTGTGACGCCTCGGGCAACAGACAGAGAAACAGTGAACATAACAATAAATGAGAAGGTAAGGTACAAACAGGGTAACTGAGGAGGTAAACAGGCTGAGGAGGCACATAGCAATACAGGGGGCTCATGAGGAGCAGGGGGCTCGCGAGGAGCAAAGAGTCAGGGGCTCATGAGGAGCAGAGGATAAATAGTGAGGGGCTCATAAGGAGCAGTGTCAGAGTTGGTAGAGGGGGGGCCGAGGAGCCCTCCGCCAAAGAGTAAGGAGAGGGCTCGAGGCACGCCCGAGGCGGGGGCGCGGGGCGCCCGAGGCGGGGCCCGGAGAGGTGTGAGGTGCGGGTTCCCTGTGTGGGCGGGAGTGTCCGGGGCCTAGGTCGACAAGGGGGTCAGGCTCCCTCTCGGGGCGGGGAGTGTCCGGGGCCTGCGTCGACAGGGAGCGGGCGGCCAAAAAAAAGGGGGAGGCCCGCTCCTTGGCGGGATCCGGTGAGGAGGTCCGACGAGGGTCGAGCAGGGGGGCAGCGAAGTCCTCGGGGCTGGATGGGGTGGTGGTCGGGGTCTGGGCGGCGGTGTTGTTGAAGGCGGTGTCGTGAGGATCGGCGGCAGAGGGTTCCTCCTGAGGCTGGGCTGGGATGCGGTCCGAGGTGTGATGCCCGAGGTGATGATCCTCGGCTGGGACTTGGCGGCGCTGCGGTCGATGGTCGCTGGGAGGTTGTCGGCGGGGCTTGCGGGGCTGTCGGCAGTGGTGAGGGTGAGGCGCCGGAGGGGTCCCCCCGGGCCGGCCGGGGGGAGGCCGGTGGATCAAAAATCCGCCGAGGTGGCGGGGGGGGTCTGGCGCTCACGGGTTTGCTTCGTGATGCAGTCGGCCTCGCTGTGCATGGTCAGGAGGCGCCTCACATTGGCGCAGTATGCGCAGACGTGACGGCGCCTGTCCCCCGCCTCACCGTGGGCCTCCCCGAGGCGGGCCCGATCGCACGAGGCGGGGGCGCGGTTCCAGGCCGGGCAGGGGGCCCCGTGGGTCTCCCTGTCGTAGGTGGCGCGGGCGTCAGCTTGGGGTCGGGCGAGGTGGGCGCCTCGGTGGAGAGGGTCGGGTAGGCGGGCAGGGGCGGCGGTGGCTTGGTCCTCGGGCATGGCCAGGCAGTCTAGTCTCATGAGGTTGAGCGCTACCGGGTCATGCCAGCCTTGGGGGAGGGTTCCGTCTGCGATGGCGGAAAACAGGGTCTCTGAATACCGGCGGACGGTTGCCCAGGGGTAGACGAGGTTATCCCGGCAGACTGCTAGGATGTGGTGGTGGAGTCCCTGGGCGGAGTGGGCGGGGAAGTCGGGGTGGTCGATGAGGGTGAGGAGGGCGAGGGTATATTCGTCCTTTGTCGCCTCTCCCCTCTTCACCGGCTTTCTCTCGGCCCCTCGTTTCACCAGGTCCGAGGGGAAGATGTAGTTGACCGGGATCCCTTGGCGCCTCACGGAGTGGCGCGCCTCGGCGGATGCCAGTATCTCCCGGACGGCGTCGGCCGCGGAGGCGGGGCTGTGGCGGATGGCCTCCTCGCGGTAGGCCGGCGAGGTGGCGGGTGGTGGTTGACTGGAGAGGTGACGGTACCTCTCGTACTCCGGGTGCGGGGTGCCGGGCTGTGGTGGCGGTAGGTGCCCGAGGCGTCGGGGCGGCCTGGCGCCTCGGGGGAGATGAGGGGATCCCCGGGCGGGCCCCCCCGGTCTCCAGGGAGTCGATCCGGGCGTGGAGGTCGGCCGTCGCCTGGCGCGCCTCGGCGGCGGAGTGCTGTTGGTCGAGCTGCATACGCTGGAGGGCGTCCAGCAGTGTCGACATCTCGGGGCCCGAGGTGCGGCCCGAGGGCGCCGCGGGGGACGCCGGGGCGTAGGCCGGGGAGTCGGCCCGGCCGGGTGCTGGAGAGGGCCCCGGGGTGCCGGGGGCGGCCCGGGATCCCTTCCGTCCACGTCCTTTTCCTCGAGGCATCCTGAGGTTGAGCTGGGGCAGAGGTCCGAGGTGGAGTAGCCAAGTAGAAGAAAAGGGCAGAGAGCTGGAAGGCGGCTGGAGGCTGAGTGCCTGAGGGAGGCCGGCGGGCGGCCTTATAAGGGGGGAAGTGAGCAGAGGCAGGAGGGGGGTGAGTCGCTCAGGGGGGAGGTGAGCAGTGGCAGGGGTGAGTCGCTCAGGGGTGGGGGGAGGTGAGCAGTGGCAGGAGGGGGGGGGGTGAGTCGCTCAGGGCCGGGTGAGTCGCTCTCCCTCCCCTCGCATCAAACGAAATGCTTCGCATTACGACCAAAGTTGCCATAAGTGCACACTGTCAAAAGTAGGTATCTGTCCTGACATGACCTTAGATGTTGCCAGGATGTAAAACTCTAAGAACCAACCAAAATTAGGGCCGTGCTCATGATGGGCCATTATTTCAATGTTAGATGCTAAACTCAAAGTTTAATTTGAATATTAACTCTGCAGGGACAGAATAAAACTAGTGAACAAAATTGTTAAATTCTGACTGGAATCAAATATACTTAATCTGTCCTTGAGCATCTTTGGTCCGGAAGTACATCGTGCATGCTGGTGAGTCCCGCCCTCTGGACCCTGCAATATATTCTCAGTGTGAGGAACTCTCCAGTGTCGGAGGTCAGTAATCTAGTATCTGCCATGTTGGGGAGGGGGGGGGGGGGCGCGTGAGGCCATCGGATTGGTTAGGAAGTTAGTGGGAATGTACCGTCTGGCGTGGTAAAGACTTCCACTTAGAATAACACAGCCGTTAGAATAGGTACAGTGGGGGGTGGAAAGTTTGAAGTGTAGAGGGCGCTGTGGCATGGACGCTAATTAGAAGACTTTGTTAGTGAGAATAGAGGCAGGGGAGGGGGGAGGGGAGGAGGGGAAGGAAGGATCTAAGCTGGCCTGGGAAGTGTAGGCGCCATGAGCCGGAGCCTCTGATTGGCTGAGGAGGCTTAGGAATTAGTGGGCGAGTTGAGAGGTGACTGATCCGGGAGGCACGGGGACCAGGAGAGTAGAGGTGTCCTGAGGGACCATAAGGTTGGAGAGCTGTGTGGTGGAACGGGGGGGGGGGGGTCAGCATCATCATCAATCCCTTAACCGGAAGGGTAGGTGGGGCACCCACTTTTCAGACCGGACGCGGTGGTCGAATCGGCACAGTGCAGGCTTCCCGTCCGGAAGGTCGGAGTTCGAATCCAATCCCAGCCGAGGAAAAGCAATGACTTCTCAAATTGCTACTTGTCGCTACCTATCCTGGTGCTCGGCATTAATAGGAGAGAGTAAGGACTGGTTAGCACAGTACCAGGATAATGTGACTGTGTGGGATATCTGGTCACGGTGCTGACAGCCTGGTCTCCTAGTGGGGCAGCGCTATTAAGTCGTCATGAGTGCGCACTGTTGCAAGTCGGTGACTGTCCTTATTTGAACATAGACGTTGCTAGGACATAAAACAAAGACAAGATAAACATCTCCATTTGTCCCTGTTCTCCACTGCCCTCAGGGACTCCTTGATGTTTTCTGATGTTGTGTTCCCACCTCTTCCTTTGTCCCTTTTGTTTCTTCTCCCTTTCACTTTGCCTTAGAAGATGGCTTTGGCGGGACCTGAATAATGGGAAATATGGCTACACAACTGCACTGCAGCTTGTATTGCTCTTCGATCGTCAGATCTTTTGTGTGGTCCAAGTGCCTGCTGGATCTTTGCACGGACAACTTCCTCATTGGACACATGGTCTTTGCATGAAGTGGATATGGTTGGTTGGTTGTTCGTATTTTTACGTCCTAACAACACCTGAGGTGATATCAGGATGGGTACCAACTTGTGACTGCATGCACTCCTGGCGACTTTATAGTACTGTCCGACTGGGAAATCAGGCTGCCAGCACCATAACCTGATATCCCACTCAGTTAGATTATCCTGACATTGAGTTAACCAGTCCTTGCCCTATCCTATTAATGCTGAGCGGGACAGGCTAGGTAGCGACAAGTATCAATTTTATATAAGTCCTTGGATTTGACTCGACCGGGAACCAAACTCCACGCACGTGATGCCTGGGCTCTACCGATTCGGCCACCGTGCCCGGTCAATATGACTTGAATCGATGGTTGGATTCAGAGTGGAGTGTCTTCCTCTAGTGTTGGTAGTCTTTGCAGGGCGGTGAACACGTGACCTGAACCTGACCGGAAACAAGATGAGCGCATTTATATCAGGGCAGGAGCTGCTCATATTGTATGGAGCACCGCCAGCCCGCCCTGTCTGCTGTCTGCTCAGGCCCGCCACTGCATGCCTGAGTGATCTCCGCGCATGCGCCGAGCAGCCATATCTGTATGCAGACGGTCACGTGACAGCAACGGCATCAGAGACCCGGGCGGATCTGATAGCAGGACGCCGGGACGAGATTATGCGATGTACTTATCTAGCGGTCTCAGCTGCATGCTAAATAGTTTAATATATAGATATATATAGATATATATATATGCTGTATAAGAATTAATAACCTGGAATTCCATACTCGTTTCTCACACCCAGTAATCGGGTAGTGGAACCTCGGGCCAGTCATCTACTGCTGCAACATACCGAACCTCAGCTCTGACGGTAGCGCCACCGCTCGCCTTGCTCATTATCCTGATTCACTTAGATGTTGCATGTATATATAAGTATATACATGCAACATAGGTTATGGTATATATATATATACACAAAATAGATAATCAAGTATATCCATGCAACATACACAAACACAGTAGATAATATATATCATAAAGCCATGCAACATACTTTATGGTGCATACATGTACAAACAAAATAGACTATCTATATGTATATATTTCGATGAAACATACTTTAAGGTATGTACACATACAAGATAGATAATAGTATACATATATATATATATAGATACAACTAAGTTTTCTATGGTACCATGCTAATTAATTATGCACATATATAAAGTCGGGATATTATTATTCGTATATACTGATGTAGTAGTCTGCACTGACCTCTCAGGCAAGGAGCCGCATAGAAAAGTAGGTGTGGGTAGTGTGGTGACAAGACGGAGCCTAGTTGGTGTAATGGTTAGCACACTGGCCTGGAATGCAAAGAGATGTGGGTTTGAGTCCCACTCTAGGCTCAATATTTCCTATTTATATCACCCCCCATGACACTGGTTGGCGTGACCTAGATAAAAGATTCACCCGATACTTGTAGTACACGGGTGAAGACCAGCCTTATATAAAAACGGTCGAAAAATCGGGCTAATGAATTGAGTCTTTATGAGAACCTAATTTCGCAATCTAAGAAGCAACATTTATTCTTTGTATTTGTCTTCATGTTTACCGACTACTTTTGAGTTGGAAAATATAATAAAACATATACTTTAATGCAATTTAAAAGTGAAATCATCGGCGTTCTCTGGCCGCCATCTTGTGTTTTTGCATTCTCTCCCATTTCACCAACTCTGTGCTGATATAAGTACCCATTTGACACTGGTGCCAGGCATTCTACTTGTTGTTCCATACTAACGCTATTTTCGCCCGTATTTAGACTACGTTGTCGTTCACCCCTGTACTGGAAGTATGGGGTGAATCTTTTATCTAGCCGTGACCATGATCCTGTACAAGCTACACGCTGTATGGTTGTTGAACCTACCCTATGCATGTATATGTAAGTGTACTGCCTGTATGTACATATTTTAAGCATTAAAAGACTTTGCCAGGGGGCCGACTGTAGTGGTCTGCACTGACCTCTCAGGCGAGGAGCCGCATAGACAGGTAGGTGTGGGTAGTGTGGTGACATCATATTTTCCGTGCTTGTTGTCAGCTTGTTGTTAGCTTGTTGTCAGCTTGTTGTCAGTATTTTGTCAGCATGTTGTCAGCATGTTATCAGCTTGGTGTCAGCAGGTGTCAGTATGGTGTCAGCATGGTGTCAGAATGGTGTCAGCATGGTGTCTGATTGGTGTCAGAATGGTGTCAGAATGGTGTCAGAATGGTGTCAGCTTGGTGTCAGCATGGTGTCAGCATGGTGTCAGAATGGTGTCAGCATGGTGTCAGCTTGGTGTCAGAATGGTGTCAGCATGGTGTCAGTGTGGTTTCAGCATGGTGTCAGCATTGTGTCAGTATGGTGCCAGTTTGGTGTCAGAATGGTGTCAGGATGGTGTCGGCAAGGTGTCAGCATGGTGTCAGCATGGTGTCAGTTTGGTGTCAGAATGGTGTCAGCATGGTGTCAGCTTGGTGTCAGCATGGTGTCAGCATGGTGTCAGTATGGTGTCAGTTTGGTGTCAGAATGGTGTCAGAATGGTGTCAGCTTGGTGTCAGCATGGTCTGAGCATGGTGTCAGAAGGGTGTCAGTAGGGTGTCAGCATGGTGTCAGCTTATTGTCAGATTGTTGTCACCATGTTGTCAACTTGTTGTCAGCTTGTTGTCAGCATGTTGTCAACTTGTTGTCAGCTTGGTATCAGCTTGTTATCAGCTTGTTATCAGCATGTTAACAGCATGTTGTCAGCTTTTTTCTGATAACTGAATTGGGATTAATTTACGGCGTTCCTACCCCGACACCGCCGTCGAATTAGAAGCTGGTGTCAGCTGCGAGTCAGCCACCCCCCACAGGAAGTGTCACTCTGAGGGATCGCATTCGGCGCCACTGGTGCTGCCCCCTGCGGGAGATGCGGTAACTAATGAACTCGGATCGGTAACAGCGCCATCTCGCGTAGGCTTCTTCTGCCTGTAGGCCGGATGCGCATGTCACCTTGGGAACAAACCGGAAGTCTGTGTCTCCACATCGTCAGATTGAGCAAAATAAATATCACAGCAAATGGGATGGCCGAATGTGTTGAGCGCCCATCTCCCGTTTTGGTAGGTCATGGGATTCAAACAGATGTGTTTCTTACCTTAGTCGACTCAAACCAATGACGTAAAAATGTATACTTGTCGCTACGTAGCCTGGTGTTCTGCATTGGGAGGATACTGAAAGAAGCAGTGGAATGAGGAAGACCAATTGTCCGCGATTGAAATTGACCCTGCTGAATCAACTAATGTATCAAAACAAAATTGTGATGTAGAATGCAAGGATATGATGTCAAATTAAGTATGCAGTTAAATTATATTTATATTACGGTGTTTAGGTTGAACCAAAAGAATCATCTGGCATCAAAAGATAATTTGCAGGGACGGAGCCGGAAATGGAAAGAAAAGGTTGTTCTCGCAAAATTATTTGCAAGTGCTTAAAGGAAATTAAGAAAGTGTAAGCGCAAAATAAAAAATTGCATATTATAACAGATTTAGTATGGGGAAAATAATGGTTCTGAGAGAAATTCCTTGCATACGCTTACACTGTGACAATGTAGCTCCGCCACTGATTGAATAAGCAATCAAATATATGTGTTATTTATTTGGTGCGACATTTGTTGGCGGATCTTTAGTGAGTCGATCTGCTTTTGGTGCCAAGCACAGGCCTCGTCATAATGACTCGAGGCGAAGCAGGAAAATTGAATCTTGTCTGCAAGTAACTTAGCTAATGATGGGCATAGTGTGTTCCTGGCTTCGGGGCACCGGAAGTGAATGTGTCCGGGACACCGGAAGTGGATGGTTCCGGGGCACCGGAAGTGGAATTGTCCGGGCCACCGGAAGCAAATGTGTCCGGGACATCGGAGGTGGATGGGTACGGGGCAACTGCAGTGGATGTGTCCGGGGAACCTGAAGTGGATTAGCCGGGAAACCGGAAGTGAATATGTCCAGGACACCGGAAGCGGATGTGTCCAGGGCACAGGAAGTGGGTATGTCCGAGGAACCGGAAGTGGATTGGTATGTGGACAGGAAGTGGGTGTGCATAAGGAACCGGAAGTGGATTGATATAGGGAACCGGAAGTGGATGTGTCCGGTGAACCGGTATGGTATGGGGAACGGGAAATTGATGTGTCTGGGGAACTGGAAGTAGATTGGAATAGGGGACCGGAAGTGGATGTGTCTGGGGAACCAGAAGTGGATGTATTCAGGGAATCGGAAGTGGATTGGTAAGGGGAACCGGAAGTAGATGGGTCCGGGGAACGGGAAGTGATTTTTGGGGGCCATGACAAACGGAAATCTGGCAAGTTTGATTTCACGTGCCATTCCTCCTGCTCATCGCTAATAAATAGTGTACAGTATAAAGCATAATATATATATAATACCAAATGGTGGTTAAGTTTTAGCGGCGTTTTGATCACTGCTGCTCTGTTATTTGGCACTGTCAATGCACCTCATCATACTCCACTGATGCTTCGCCATGTATGGGTTGTCGATAGCATTTTGTTTTGTGCCTACCGCACACATCTCATATTAAGTTTGGTGGTTTTTACTAACTTTTGTCACTTCCATTTTGAGTCACATAACCATGAGTGTTGTTAACTGTGCCACCAATATGGCTTACTGCATAATGGTACAGATGGATTCCACCAGATGGCAGCACTATATTGAACAATTGGTCTTCCTTATCCTAGTAACATCAAGTGTTAGGACTAGGTATACAGGCAACAGGCATACGCTTTAGCATCTTTGCTTTGTCTCGGCTGGACCAGGACCCGATTTTCCACTCTGTGTCATTATCCTAATTCATAGCGGATAAGTCCTAGCCCTATCCTACTAATCCTGAGAACCAGGCTAGTTAGTGACAAATATAAATTTTGTAAGTCAATGGTTTGACTCAGCCGGAATTCAAAATCCCAACCTTCCACACAGGAAACCTAGGCTCTAACAGATTTCGCCGCCGCGTCCAAGTCCAAGGCCAGGGCCATCTGTCTGTGCTAAGCTGAGTGGTCGGGTGTGTGTGTAGGGAGAGGGGGTTGTATAATGGGGATACTGTGGGCATGTTGCACACGAATGTCTCCCAGTGGAGCGCGCTGTTGAATCTGGCGTCTAGTTTATTGGGCAGTTGATGTTGACATCGGGAGACTGAGACAGTGAATCATTGCTCAGCCAACTCCCTGTTGGGATATGCGTAAGTTACAATGATCATCACCCACCTCACCCCCACCTCCCAGCACTCCCACCTCAGCTTCAGCCTCCCCTACTCGAACAGAGGGGATGGCCAAAATGAGTTGAGCGTCTCTCTCCCATTTTGGTAGCAGGGTAGATTGTGGGATTCCAACCCACGTGTTTGAACCCTGGTCGAGTCTAACAGATGACTTAAAAATTGATACTTGTCACTTCCTAGCCAGGCGTTCGGCATTATTAGAATATGGCAAGGACTGGTTGGCTCAATGGCAGGATAATGTGACTGAGTGGGGTATCAGGTCATGGTGTCAGCAGCCGGGTTTCCGAGCAGGGCAGCACTATGAAGTTGGCATGAGTATGCAATGTCACAAGTCGGTATCCATCCTGATATGACCTTAGATGTTGCAGGACGTAAAACTCCATCAACCAACAAACCAACCCTCCCCCACTTCCGTCCCCGCAGACAATATGGTACTTGGTTGGTTTATTCCAATATCTATCTACATCAGCGGGTTGTAAAAAAACTTGATGGAGGATGAAGGGGGGGGGGGGAGATGGGGGGGGGCCTGACCACCCAAAATGTGCCGGGCTCAGTCTACTAACATCTCATCGACAACTTCCACCAAGATATCCTATGGATTTAAAGCTAATTGTATTCTACATATCTAACTTAGACACTTATGCACTTATTAAGTATTTGTTTCTGTTTAGAAGGGAATGCTGCGTCAATTTGATAGAATTTGTTACAGCGGAAGCCTAAGGTGTCAGAGTTTTGGTGTGCTTGCCGAAACTAATTTGACATGTTTATACTTCAACTATCTCAAGCGGTTTGGTTTAGAAAATGTTGTGTTTTCATCGGAGTATGCAGCGTGAAGCACCTGCTTTCCATGTAGCAGGGCATGGGATTCGAACCTAGTGGGTTCAAATCTGGACCGAGCGAAAGCAATTACGTGAAAAGTTATATTTACCACTACTTAGCTTCGGTGCTCGGCATTATGCGACCTTACTATAAAAAGGTTGTATCTGACAAAATGGTGCTTTCGAGATAATGAAGACTGAAGCTGTGTAACTGCATGATAGCGAAGCAGATAGAACAATATTATTTTTAATATATCTCAGTGAAAAATACCAGTTGAGAAACAGTTGTGAAACTGCATGATAGCCTTTTGTAGATAGAACATTTTTACATCCATAACACGAATTTGGTCACTTTGTCAGATAGAACGTTTTTATAGTAAGGTCACGATTAGTAGAATAGGACAATGAGCAGTCAAATAGACCAATTATGCCAAATACACACACACAAATTGGTGATCGTCCCCACCCGTGCCTGAAAAACGGCCCACCCTGAATTATATATATATTATTTTGTTTTCTAACTGTTAAAAATGCGTCGGGATAGAAGCAATTCAATTTTGTATCAAATTTGAAGTCATTGGTTTGATTCAGCCAGGGTTTGAACACATGAGTTGGAATCCCATGACCTACCAGAATGACTTAAAAATTGATACTTGTGGCTTCGTTGCTAGGCGCTCAGCATTAATAGGATAGGTCAAGGACCAGTTGGTTCAGTGTCAGGATAATTTGACTGAGTGGGATATTGGATCATGGTGCTGGCTGGCAGCCTGATTTCCAAGTGGGGCAGCACTATAAAGTCACCGTGAGTGTGCACTGTCACAAGTCGGTACCCATTCTGGATTGACCTTAGATTGATTGATTGATTGATTGATGGTTGCTTACGTCGTGTCGGCAGCATAGGCCATAGATCTTGACCTTAGATGTTGCCAGGACGTCAAATTCCAACAGCCAACCAATGTTATTCAGAGAAGTAAAACCACTTCAATGAACAAACTAAATAATTAAATGTGAATGTGGATCCATTTTGTTGGTGCCTGCGAAATCGAAAGTTATGTGTTAGTGAGACTGTCGTTTTTTCCTCGGTGAATGGTTGAGTAGCTTGTTGCAAACAAATCGTGGCGGATAATATCCCAGTACAAATGGGAGCTGCGTGACTGGTCACCGTCCACCCGGGCGGCCATCTTGTTTAGCAGCATGAGCGATGGTTCCCGGTGGGAGGGACAGACAAACAACGGCGAGAACCATGCACGTCGAGAACAAGCCGGCTGGAACAAACCAGCGAAGCAACCAGACGACATTTTGTTTGGAGAAATGTAAACGACGCTGACGCTGACACTGATGAGATTTGAAAGAAAGGGACGACATTTTTTACCTCGATAAAGGAGGGCCCAAACTTCGGGGTATGCAAGTAGTCAGTTGCATACCAACTTAGATTACAAATAACTAAATGAATATTATGTTTTATAGCATTTAATTCCATCGCTTTTTATTGCAATAGCCTTTTAATCCATCTGTGTGGAACTTAAAAATCCCAAGCTAGTCCTCTGGATATAAACGCACAAATGTATGTATACATAACTTTAAAACTGACTATCAGCGCTGGTAGTGGTCTGGTCTCCGTGTGGGGCAGCACTAAAAAGTGACCTTGAATGCGCACTGTCACAAGTTGATACCCATCCTGATATCACCTTAGTTGTTGCAAGGACATACAAAAACTTCAACAAAAAACAACAGACAATATAAGCGCTTAGTATATATAGCTAATGTGTACAAATATATCAGTGTAAAAATGAAGCAAGGTAGTCTGCCTTGTTTCCCCGCCAGAGGTATGATTCCTTGAGAATTATTGTGAGGAGATAACAGCAGGGGGCGCCACATGAGAGAGAAGGCATCATCAGCAACATGCCTATTGTCAAGGTATAATATTGCCTTCTGGATTGGTTTTGTTTCCCAACAATACTATGCAGAAATACAATGACTAGGAGAAATCTTATACCAGTATAAATTTGTCTAGCTGTAAAGTCCATCAATCCATGAGACAACAGATGACAGTGTGGTGGAAGCCCTCATTTTATTTTCTCGGGCTATGGCTGAGCAAAAATGCCCTACCTAGTACATAAAGGTAAAATCTCGTAGGGAATGGCGATTTGGCGGGCGATTGGGACCGGAAGTGACAGTGGCGGCAAATCGCATATGTAAATGTGTGGAATAATAAATAAATAAATAAATAAATGCGCAATAAAAAAAAGGCAGCGCTGCCAATTTATATATATATAATTCTTATATCTCACATAATGCTGCCAACCCAGTATTATAGTTTCCCCGATGAGAGTGTCGCATGCGATGTACGACCCATACATACTACATGCTGCCGCAAAATGTTTTATTTGAAAATTGCAATGTATTTTGTTTTTAGTTTGAGATCGGGAATTTACACCATCTTTACAATGAAGATGACGAGGTCTCCCTTTACAACTGATTGGTTGGTCGGTTGTTCGAGTTTTACATCCTGGCAACATTCAAGGTCATATCAGGATAGGTACTGACTTGTGACAGTGCACACTCATGGCGACTTTGCTGTGCTCCCCAATTGGGAGACTAAGCCAGCAGCACAATGACCTGATATCCCTCTCAGTCACATTATCCTGACACTGAGCCAACCAGTCCTTTCCCGATCCTAATAATGGTGAGCGTCTGGCTAGGAAGTGAGAAGTATAAATATTTAAGTCATCGCTGTGATTTCGATGAGGGTTCCAACACATGGGTTCGAATCCCACGATCTACCAAAACGGGAGACATACGCTCAACTCATTTTGCCATCATGTCTGGTCTTCGTGCATTTTATTTGGTTTTGTAAACAGTAAAAGCAAGGCCGATTTGTGCTGGAGAATATTTCAAGTAGTAAACAAAGGGGGACAAATGTTTTATTCTGGAGAGACCAGTGTAATACTTTCATATTACCCCCCCCCCCCCCACGAGGCGTTTTTCCACTGTGTCATTCATTACGAGGGGCTAGATTCACCTCACTATGTTTATTGTTTGGAGGGGGGTGGGGGGTGGGGTGGGGGGTGGGGTGGGGGGGGAGTAACAGTGACAGTTTATGTGGTGTATAAAGGTTATGTGAATATCATTGCGAATGGAATAAAAACTGCCCTACGATGCGGTGTGATGGAGGGGCGGGTGAGTGGCGTTGGAAGCGACCTGGAGCGTGGGTGACCTGCTCCGAAGAACCTCTGTAACCTCCCACGGCATCAGCCTCGGTCTGGATAACATCCCTCTCGGCCCACTGTCGTACGAATATGTGGTACTCCAGTAAAGGGTCAGAGCCGCCATAAACACGTCAAAAGACTTTAGGTACAGAGAAGTTTATCTTAGAGAAGGCAAAAGAACAAAAGCTGCTCAACTAAGGCTCAATCCCCCTCATAAACCAGACCTCGTTGGTGCCATTTGGTAAATCTACCCAGTAACAGATGCAAGCCAGAAACATGTAAGTTCTATCGACTAATAAGGTGTGTAATTTAGGTCATAGTTTAAGTGCCTGTCACACTATGCCAGATTGAGTAACGGACAGAATTGTCTAGTGCGCTGGTGTTCCGGCGTGATAAGTATCAAAATGTATTCAAATGTGTCAAAATGTTGGGGTATCGGGTCAAAGGCCGCCGGACGAACGGACATGAAATGGACATGAAACGGACATGAAACGGACATGAAACGGACATGAAACGGAAATGAGCAGATAGCCAACGGACGAGACAAAACCTGACAAGAACCATAGATGTCAATCCGGCGGCATCCGTTCCAAGTTGTGTGCATGTTCAAAACTTGTAACGGATTGGGCCGGATATCAACGGATATCAACGGATATGCAATGGACACAAACTGGACTTTGCCAGATATCAACAGACTTTGTTCGGTTTCTTTCCATTTCCGCAATCCGGTGATGTGTGACAGAGCCTTTAGGTTTGAAACTACATAACCCGATGAAAGCACCACATTTTCACAACCAAAACACTGACGTGAATTTGGTCCTACATGTCAAGTTTCGATAGTGGTGCGCCCATTGGTTTACCTGTGTTATGCTTGTGTTTGCTCAATAATGGGTAAACAAAGCTTATATCAAGCATTTCAGCCTGCACACCAAACTGATTGACCAGATGGGATGGCCGAATGAGTTAAAGCATCCGTCTGCCATGTTGGTAGATCATGGGGTCTTGGGTTCGAACCCTGGTCGAGTCAAACCAATGACTTAAAAATGTATACTTGTCGCTTCCTAGCCTGGCGCTCAGCATTATTAGGATAGGGCAAGGAGCAGTGGAATGAGGAAGACCAATCGTCCGCAATTGAAATTTCCCCTGCTTAAACAACAAATGTACCCAAAAATCTTAGTTGAGTTAAGCGTCCATCTGCTAATTCAAACCAGAATCTGGCTTAGTCAAGCCAATGATATAAAAGCTGCTACTTGTCGCCCCCTAACTGGGCATTTCGCATTAATAGGATAGGGCAAGGAGCAGTGGAATGAGGAAGACCAATTGTCTGCGATTGACATTTCATTTCCCCTGCTTAATCAATTAATGTACCAACAGAAAATGCAGCATCATGTTTCACTTCAAGTGTCTCTAAGTTTAGCCCTTTAAATAGAAGTTTCTTCAAATTGAAATAAAGTAGGTGATACTGATCTTAAACAGATATTACAGGAATTAAAAACCAGCGGATCATGCATTTTTACGGCTTTTGGGGTGAGGTCTCTAGGTTAACCGTAAGTAAGAATATGCCATTGTCTGGGGCCAGCCCATGATGGAACGAACGCTCGTCGAAGGGAGTTGGGTTGGATTGGGCGAATCCCTCCTGGACAGAGATCAAACAGCATTGCAGAGATCAAACAAAGTTATTGCTCTTCAACAGTATAGATCAATGGGCTTTAAAGTTGTATAGTCCGATAAAAGTATCAAATTTTCAAAAGCAAAAGTCCGACCTATATTTTAACTTACATTTTCAACTTAGGTGCTTAATATTGGTGTAATTAGTAAGCATTTGGGGATACACAGAAGGGCATATTAAGTCAATTTAATGCAACCTATTACTGCTGAAGCCTATGTGGTCGGAGTTTTGACAAGCATGCCAAAATTAATTGTGCATGGTTGTACTTCAAGTTCAAATCTCTCTAAAGTTAGTCATTTTAAAGCTAAGTTATTTCAAACTAAATTAAGGTAGATTATAATTAACCGCGTATATTTATCTGGGAAAACAGGGAAACGCAAAACCATCGGACTATGCAACTTTAAGCCAAAGGTCACAGGGTCAATCCCCACCAACCGCAGCGTGCCACATCAGTCACGTGACCTGCTCGGGGTAAAGTGACCTCACAACGCCAGCCAATTACGTGAGAGGAGGCGATCTGATTACCGCTGTGAAGCTCCACTCCGCCCGCCACCTCCACCCGTACCTCCATCCACACCCCCCACACCAACCCCACCCACCTCCACCTCCACAACCACACCACCACCCCCACCCCCACCCCCACCTCAAGCTAACCTCGGAGCGTTATTAAAGCTGCACAGTCAGATGAAATTGTCAAAAGCAAACAAGTATCTAGATTTGAATTGACATAGCTAAAGCCCCAGTCAGACCTCACCAGGTTGAGGAAACGGATAGAAAACGGACACCGTCCAGTAAAATATGGCAATGTATGGTTTATATATGGCTGGCATCCAGCGTATCCGGTATCTGTCCAGTGGTGTCCAGCGGTGTCCAGTCCAAGTTTTGAACATGCACAAAACTTGTACCGGACACCACCGGACTGAAGTGTACGGTTGGTGTCCATTTTAAGTCTGTTTAGTCCGTTTCATTTCCATTACTCAACCGTTAGGTGTCCGGTTTGTATCCTGAAGAGTCCGTTGACGGTGCTGCGGGAATTCGGTCCATCGGTTTTTGGCGCGTCCATGAACAGTCCGCTAGGTGTCCAGTAGGTGTCCGGTTGGTGTCCAGTTGGTGTCCGGTTGGTGTCCGGTTGGTGTCCGGTCCGTCCGTTTGACACTTGTTTGCCATCCGGTTCTCATCTGGTTCTCATCCGTTGGCTATTCATTAATGTACGTTTCTTGTCCATTTAGCATCCGTTTTGTCTGGCAGCCATTATAACAGTTCGAGACTGGACACCACCGGACTAGACAATTCTTTGTCCAGTGGTATGCAGGTATTGCAATACCTCAGGGAGTTTGACGCCCCTGCCCTGCAGAGTTGTAAACCACTGCCTTGTGGTACAGGTTCTTGACAGAACCGAAGGCTAAGGGAGCAAACCCTGAACAGAAAACCATGTCACTGTGGCAGCATCAAGGGCAGTTGATCTATGGAACTCCCAACATCTCCCGACCAGCCACTGCAGGGACAAATAGTTTTGCGCCTGTCTGGACATGTTCCTGCCGATGTGAAACCTCTATTTGCTCCCCGAGAGAGTGCCGCTGGTAACTTGCAAAAGCCAGCAGCACTTCAACACTTTTGCAGGCAGCTTTCATGAAATGTAGTCAAGTAATGAAAGCAGTCTTTGTCGCATTACGACCGACAGCATGATGATGATGATGATGATGGTGTCCGGTATTCAGTATGGTAAGGTCAGACTGGGCCTTAACTGATATACTGATTCACTTATTAAACATGTGTCGCCACTTAGAAGGGAATACTGAGGCAATTTCTTTTTTTTAAACCATGTTACTGCAGAAGCCATTGGTGTCAGAGTTCTGGCATGCTTGCCAAAACTAACTTAGCATATTTACACTTCAAATATCTCAAAAGTTGGCCCGTTTAAATCAAAGCTACTTCAAGCAAATGTAAGGTAGATTACGACGATCGACCTAATATGTTTATCTCAGAAAATGACAGAAACTTCAAACCATCGGACTAGGCAGCTTTAATGTCAAGGTCACATCGGCACTGACCCGCCCTCTCCTCATTCCAGGGGGAAAAAAGGGGGGAAAAGAAAAGGAATAAAATAAAAGCGGTGGTGGTTATTTTACCGGTGAATAATCCATGGAATCATCGCATCTATGGCAATGACAGGACATAAGCTGTTGGCGCCATTGGACCAGCTGTTTGTCGTCTGCTTTTGCAAAGGGTTATTTAGTTGTACCTGCTGTCGGGAGTCAGCAATGGAACACAAACCTGTCTGTTCTCTGTGTTTACACAGGGTTCATTCAGTTCTACGTTCTGTCGATAATCAGCAATAGACCATACACCCGTCTATAGTCTACTTTCACAAAGGGTTATTTAGTTCTAGCTTCTGTTGGGAATTGGCAATAGACCGCCTAACTGTC
The DNA here is from genome assembly GCA_030323885.1 of Branchipolynoe longqiensis. NCBI lineage: Eukaryota > Metazoa > Annelida > Polychaeta > Phyllodocida > Polynoidae > Branchipolynoe > Branchipolynoe longqiensis. The sequence continues at coordinate 9,639,152 of CM059186.1, read as the reverse complement.
TTTCACCCACTTTAACACAAGATTTGTCAGTTCTGTCTACCTTTTGTTGGGAATTTGCAATAGACCATGTAACTGTCTGTCATTTGCTTTAACACAATGTTTGTTTATACCCCTGTCACACTACGACGTAATGAGCGAACGTGAGCCTAACATGGTCATTACGTTGACGTACGTTGGATTACGTTTTGATGACGTCAGAATGACATTAGACTGACGTCGCGCTACGTCACATTACGTCGTGTTACGTCAAGTTACGTCGAGATTTTGGACATGTTCAAAACTTTCGACGTAGCTCGAACGTAAGGGTTTACGTTTGCCGTACGTTCTGTTCACGTTCAGCAAACGTCAATGACGTTAAACGGACATTAGGCAAATGCTGCTCACTACGTTCAACTACGTTCCACTACGTTGACCCACATTAAACCGAGTGGAAATGCCCACGCGGCGTAATGGGAACATCAGGAGAACATCAGGAGAACGTCAGGAGAACGTCAGGAGAACGTCAGAAGAATGTCAGGAGAACGTACATTCAATGTACGTTCAACGTCTCATGACATATGTAACGTCACGTAACGTTCTTCTGGCAATGGAATAACGTTTGTAACGTTCCGTGAGCGTAATGACGTTGTCCTCTCTCGTTGAATGACGGTATCACTACGCTTTACCGACGTTACGCTCTCGTCCACTACGCTGCATCCACGTTCAACTTGTGCCCAAATTTGCATACTACACCGAGAAGTTCAACGTTCTTCACGTTCTCCCTACGTTGATGTTGTTACGTCGTAGTGTGACAGGGCCATAAGTTTGCTGTGGTTGGTGGGGAGTGACCCCCAATAAGCCACCTAACTGTGCGTTGTCTGCTTTTACGGGAGATTTACAGAAAATCTGCATAGTTCTAGCTTCTGTTGGCAATTGGCAAAAGATCACCTGTCGACCATCAGCAATAGACAACGTATCTATCTGCCTTTACAGAAGGGTTGTTTAGCTCTACATTTTGTTGGCAATTGGCAATAGACCACCTACCTGTCTGTCATATATATTTACTCAAGGTTTGCTTAGTTCTACCTTCTGTCGACAATCGGCAATAGACCACCTACATGTATGTCATATATATTTACTCACGGTTTGCTTAGTTCTACCTTCTGTCGACAATCGGCAATAGACCACCTACCTGTATGTCATATATATTTACTCAAGGTTTGCTGAGTTTTACCTTCTGTCGACAATCGGCAATAGACCACCTACCTGTCTGTCATATATATTTACTCACGGTTTGCTTAGTTCTACCTTCTGTCGACAATCGGTAATAGACCACCTACCTGTATGTCATATATATTTACTCACGGTTTGCTTAGTTCTACCTTCTGTTGACAATTGGCAATAGACCACCTACCTGTATGTCATATATATTTACTCACGGTTTGCTTAGTTCTACCTTCTGTCAACAATCGGCAATAGACCACCTACCTGTCTGTCATATATATTTACTCAAGGTTTGCTTAGTTCTACCTTCTGTCGACAATCGGCAATAGACCACCTACCTGTATGTCATATATATTTACTCACAGTTTGCTTAGTTCTACCTTCTGTTGACAATGGGCAATAGACCACCTACCTGTCTGTCATATATATTTACTCACGGTTTGCTTAGTTCTGGCTTCTGTCAACAATGGGCAATAGACCACCTACCTGTCTGTCATATATATTTACTCAAGGTTTGCTTAGTTCTACCTTCTGTCAACAATCAGCAATAGACCATCTACCTGTCTGTCATATATATTTACTCACAGTTTGCTTAGTTCTACCTTCTGTTGACAATGGGCAATAGACCACCTACCTGTCTGTCATATATATTTACTCACGGTTTGCTTAGTTCTGGCTTCTGTCAACAATGGGCAATAGACCACCTACCTGTCTGTCATATATATTTACTCAAGGTTTGCTTAGTTCTACCTTCTGTCAACAATCAGCAATAGACCATCTACCTGTCTGTCATATATATTTACTCACAGTTTGCTTAGTTCTACCTTCTGTTGACAATGGGCAATAGACCACCTACCTGTCTGTCATATATATTTACTCACGGTTTGCTTAGTTCTGGCTTCTGTCAACAATCGGCAATAGACCACCTACCTGTCTGTCATATATATTTACTCACAGTTTGCTTAGTTCTACCTTCTGTTGACAATGGGCAATAGACCACCTACCTGTCTGTCATATATATTTACTCACGGTTTGCTTAGTTCTACCTTCTGTTGACAATGGGCAATAGACCACCTACCTGTCTGTCATATATATTTACTCACGGTTTGCTTAGTTCTACCTTCTGTCAACAATCAGCAATAGACCACCTACCTGTCTGTCATATATATTTACTCAAGGTTTGCTTAGTTCTACCTTCTGTCAACAATCGGCAATAGACCACCTACCTGTCTGTCATATATATTTACTCAAGGTTTGCTTAGTTCTACCTTCTGTCAACAATCGGCAATAGACCACCTACCTGTCTGTCATATATATTTACTCAAGGTTTGTTTAGTTATACCTTCTGTCAACAATCGTCAATAGACCACCTACCTGTGTGTCATATATATTTACTCACAGTTTGCTTAGTTCTACCTTCTGTCAACAATCGGCAATAGACCACCTACCTGTCTGTCATATATATTTACTCACGGTTTGCTTACTTCTACCTTCTGTCAACAATCGGCAATAACTTATGAATCTAGGCTATCTCGATCCTCTTTCAACTAATTATTGTGTTTATACAACGAGAAAGAGACAGAGAGGGGGGGGGGGGGGGCAAGGTGATACACCAATACGAAACAGTTGGTGCAGTTTATTGGTGTCGCCATCTGCAGGTGTTCACCGCAACTAACAGAATACCAGTGGCGCCATCGGTACACTTCCCACATAATGAACAGAATACCCATGGCGCCATCAAGCAGAGACAATGGACACTGCTCCGCGCTGCGAACAATGAATCAGCACTTGGCACTTCCAAAGATTGAGTGGCGCCATCTAGTGATAAACGGATGAAACGGTCAATTAGACAGTGGCGCCATCTTGTGCATAGATAAGTGAACTTTGCCTGACGAAGTCTGAGTAGGAAAGTAGGAAAGTGGGAACACATCACGTGCCTTCGAGACCAGCTATTACCGGGCGCAGTGGTCGAATCGGAAGAGCACAGGCATCCCATATCGAGTCAATTTCCCATCGAGTCAAACCAATGACTTACAAAATCCATACTTGTCACTTCCTAGCTTGGTGCTCCGCATTAATAGGATGGGGCAAGGACTGGGTTAGCTCAGTGTCAGGAAAATGCGACTGAGTGGGATATCGGGTAGTGGTGCTGGCGTCCTGATTTCCCAGTGGGGCAGCATTATAAAGTTGCTATGAGTATGCACTGTCACAAGTCGGTACCTGTCCTGATATCACCTTAAATGTTGTCAGGGCAGGACAGCAAACTCCAACAACCAATCAACCAATTAGGAACCTGAAAGATTAAGAAATGATTAGTGTGTGATCCTTGGACTAATCTAGTACAGTATAACCCTGTTAAACCAAACTTGAAGGGACCTTAGAAATTTGTTTGGATTAACCGATCATTGGTTTAAGTGGCCTGGGGCCGAAAATTTTGTTTGGATTAACCGGTACTTTGGATTACCCGACTTTGGTTTAACCAACTTTTTTATATGATAAATGGTAGTATTTTGCCGGGCTGCCGAAAAAAGTTTGGATTAACCTATCGTTTGGTTTAACCGAGCTTGGTTTAACGGGGTTGTACTGTACTGCACAGCTGTTATAAGTTGGAGGTCTGGTAGTCTGTAAGAAATCCCACTATCACACAGTGGTGGTGGTAACCACGCCGATCCCTGTTTGCTAATGGCCCTGTCACACTACGACGTAACACTCCAGCGTAGGGACAACTGGAAAATAAATTTAACACGTCAAACTTCTTGGCGTAATATGGAAATACGGGCCGAAGTTGGACATCAATGCCGCGTAGTTGACATGAGCGTAATGTCGGTAAAGCGTAGTGATAATGTGGTTCAATGAGAGAGGACAAAGGAATTACGCTCACGGTACATTATGTACATTATTCGATCGCCAGAACTACGTGTCATATGTTATATACGTCATGACACGGTGCAGAAATGCTAAACGTACGTTGGATGTATGTTAGGTGTACATTATCCATACATTGTCATTACGCGAACTGTACGTTCCCACTGCCTTTGAAGTAGGTCAACGTAGTGCAACACAGTGAGCAGCATTTGACTAACGTACGTCTAACGTACATCGATGTACGCCTAGCGCATACATAATGTACAGCAAACATAAAATCCTCACGTTGTCCAACGTTGTTGTACGTTGAAAGTTTTGGACATGTACAAAACCTCGACACGCACTGACGTAACTTGACGTATCTCGACGTAATTTGACGTCTGCCTAACGTAACCATGACATAACCCGCCGTACCTCAATGTAATGATGAAACGTCACCTACATCGGCATACGTTGGCTCATTACGTTGAAGTGTGACAGGGGTATAAGAAGTAGCTATGGGTGGAGCAGGTGGCAGCACGCTATCAGGAACAGTCCCGAGGGTGGACTGTTCCACCGATTGCTATCAGCCACCCCCTGAGGGAGGCTGGGCACTGACAGGTCATTCGTATTATGACCTTGGTGGAACTTACAAAGGGGCACCCTGGGGTTTGAAGCAATCTCAGCATTACTTGTTGTATTCCTCAACTGGAGTAAGGCAGTCATGGTCCATGACATCACCAATAATCCCATCACTTGGAAGCTATCTCTAGTGCTCTAAGCCAAACCCTAGTGATTTTCTAAAGAATGACACAACAACATAGTGCAGATAAGAAGAGCTTAATTCAGGTGGACAGCTTTACAACCGATCTCCATGCTCAGGTTATTTCAAGTCATAACCAGCAGACCAGAGCGCCAAGTGTAATGTTTTGCATGCAATTCCCGGAATGGCAAGAAGTGTGGGTTCGAATCCTTCTCTAGGCACAATATTTCCCATTTCTATAACCCACAGGACATTAGGCAATGTCATGGAGACAATAATAAATAGCATATACTAAAACGGTTCATACTACATGCGTATCCGTCCTTGACCTCTAGCTTGAGATCATAATCGGGAGGTTAGAGAAAAAAGGAGCAGGGTTATTGGATTGAACTAGTAATGTGGAAGTGTGCTTGTGAATGGATACCACACTGCCCATAATCACCATTTTAGGATGTCTATCTCAAACAGTCACAATGTACTGATGCCTTCGCTATAGCGTTCACTGTGTAAATGTACTGCACTATTGATGCATAGCCTACTGACCACATCGACTGATGGGAAAATGTACAGTGTGTGTGTGTGGGTTGGGGGGAGAATAGGGTGTGGAGATGGCACTGGTGGGAGTGTGCGCAGGGAGGTGATAGCTGCCTGTTGTACCTGTCCACACATTTACCGCTCACCGAAGGATTGCGCCACTCACCATATACATTATTGACGAATCAAATACTCATGAGCATGTTTCAATTATACGCATCCAGAGCAACCGCTATCCTAGTTAATGGGTACAGCCTGACCTACTTTTACCTTACGGAAATTACCTATAAGTGGCGATTAGCCAGCTCCTGTCATGCCAGGTCCTAATCAAAGGTTTATTCTATTCCCGCGATTGGAGATTGTAGGCGGAAGCCTCTGCAGCCATTTAACAAGCGAGCTAACTTAACGTGACCTGGCTGCTGTTCCACTTGACACAGATACAGGAAGTATGCAGCTACAAAGTAAGAATTATATGCAAGCCTGTAAGGCACCATTTGCGGGATGAGCTACATCCTTGGTCCCCCTTCTATACCGGAAGTGCTTCGTTTGAGGCTTTACCCATTAAGAGTAGCAAACAGGTTGCCCAACTCTGAGATAGCGATGTGGGAGGTGATGGGTTCTAACCCCAGCTAATCCTCACGCCAATCACTTACAACATTGATACTTGTCACTACTTACTGTGGCAATTGCTATTATTAGAATAGGACAAAAACTAATATAGAAACTACTAACACCCAAAACCGCAAAGGTTGGCCCGAGAAAGATCAGGTAAAGACTCCTGAGTGCAGGACCAGACCAATCCAGTATCACAGCTGTCCAGCGTTGAAAACAAGCACAAAAAAACAAAACAACAAACTTGTTTACACTCTGTTAGGATAATATCACTGAGTGGGATATCAGTTTAGGATGTTAGTGTCATAGTATCCCAGTAGGACAGTACTATAAAGTCGGCATGAGTATAAAAGACCCCTTCGTGCTTATCGGAAAGAGTAGCCTGTGTGGCAGCAGTGGGTTTCCTCCAAAGAAATATGTCAGAATGACCATAAGTTTGACGTCCAATAGCTGATGATAAAAATCAATGTGCTCTAGAGGCGTCGTTAAATCAAATTAACTTTTTTCCTATTGACAGGGATAGTACCCAGAAGAGGCGACAACAAGAGAAACCAGTGGACACTGGAGGACTTGAACTTAGTTCTTTGGACTTTGGGTCCGCCTTATCCAATTATCAATAAGCAGCCTACTAAGGACCTAGTCACCAAGTATAACGTGGGTATATTTACCTGCAGCCTGATCTCAAGTAAACACGCACCACCACCACTCAAACACACACCACCACTCAAACACTCACCACCACCACTCAAACACACACCACTACCACCACCACTCAACCACTCAAATACTCATCACATACCACATCATGAAACACCATCACCACTCAAACACTCACCATTCAAACACACACCACCACCACACAAACACACACCACCACCACTCAAACACACACCACCACTCAAACACACACCACCCCCACTCAAATACACACCACCACCACTCAAACACACACCACCACCACTCAAACACTCACCATTCAAACACACACCACCACCACTCAACACACACCACCACCACTCAAACGCACACCACCACCACTCAAACACACACCACACTCAACAACCACACCACTACACACACCACCAGCACACCCCCACTCCCACTACCTTCCAAACATGCACCACTACTCACTCATCACCACCACCATACATGAACATCACCACCACCACTACCACCGCCACTCCTGAAACACTTGCTATCCAGACCGCACTTCGTCCACCCCTCTTTCTATCTCCTCTCCACTGGCCTTGCTCCTCCTTGATAATGTCTGAAGAGAGTTCCAGGAGGGGGAGACCGCCAGTATTTCACTTTCTACCCTTACTCTGTCCATGTCTTTGGCTCGCCGGCTGGTCACCATAGAGCAAAGAGACACGGTCCTTTGACTCAACTCTTCTCATTTCTCTGTCCTATACTCTACATTTTTTTTTTTTCTCCCGGCCTTACTTCTCCCCCTGATCAAGGGAGTTGTTTGCTTGGGTGGGGCCCTGTACCTTATCGTTTCTCTCGCTTTGTTCTTGTTGCTGGAACCTGCTGGACCCACCTTTGCCCATCCATTCCTCTTGAACCCTTGATGCTGTTACTGGATATGAGTGCTCTGTTACCGGCGGACCGGAGTGATTCGGGGCCGCCCCAATGATTTGTCATGTTGAATGTTGTCAAGAAATCCCCAGCTTCTACAACCATCCGCCTGAAGATTGGACCGATTTATCGGGGCTTTCTATATTGCTGCAGTTTTGCAGCCAGTAACCATTGTAAGGTTACTCACCCCCCAAAAGCTAAGCACTCCTGAAACACTCACCCCCACCACCACACACACTACCACTACATTCACCGACACCCCGCCACCAGACACCCCAAACACACACCACCATTTTGTTCACGACCTCTACCAGTCTACCACACTACCACCGATCAAACACTCCCCACCCTCACCACACCAAGCATCACAAAAACACTCACCACCACCAACACGGCCACCATCTCCGCCACCACCACCTCTCACAAGCACCACCAACAAGTCAGGGACCATCGCCTTTGTGCAGACAAACAGATGGTCCGGATTTGTTCATAATCATATTAGCCCAGGGTTGTTGGTGGCGGGGTGAGTTCAGTTGCGAAGCCGGCGAGGTTGTGTGGCGTGTGCCTAGTGGCGTAGCGGCGAAGCGGCGTGTGCCAAGTGGCGTAGTGGGGCTGTGGGGCGGTGGGGCGGTGGTGCGGTGGGGGGCAGTGGCGCGGTGGGGGACGGTGGCGCGGGGTGGCGCGGTGGCGCGGTGGCGCGGGGTGGCGCGGGGTGGCGCAGGGTGGCGCGGCGTGGCGCGGGGTGGCGCGGGGTGGCGCGGGGTGGCGCGGGGTGGCGTGGGGTGGCACGGTAGCGCGGTGGCGCGGGGTGGCGCGGTGGCGCGGGGTGGCGGGGTGGCGCGGTGGCGAGGGGAGGCGCGGTGGCGCGCGGTGGCGCGCGGTGGCGCGCGGTGGGGCAGTGGCGTAGCGTGGCTTTGTTGGCCTCATTCGCCTGTGTACACGTGTGTGCGCGTGTGTGCTGCCGGTGTGTGTGTGTGCGTATGTGTGCGTGTTTGCGCGGGAGTTCGTCTGCGTATTCACCGCGACCTATGACTCTTGACGCGTGGTGTGTGCGTGTGTGCGTGTGTTCGAGGTGCGTGTGTGTGTTTACACTGTGTACGGCGCGCATGCGTGTCCATGTATGTATATTATGTATGTGTGTGTGTGTGGGGGGGGGGGGTGTACCCGAGGCGGCCAAGCGGAACGGTGGGGGGGGGGGGCATCAAATAGTACGACTACTACAAACACACACACACATACAAACAGATATCCCTGAGCACGCGTACAACGGCGGGTTAGCGGTGCCTTATCGCTCCCCTCCCTCCCCCCACCCCCCACCCCCGTGCACGCTCAGTAGTGCCTGTGCCGTGCGTGTGGATGTATACACGCGTGTTTGATTAACCAGCCACAAGGTCAGGAGAAGCCGGCCAGGTAAGTCATGCAGGCAGGTAGGCAGATACCTGGCCAACCCAACAACTTGGCGGAGGAGGGTGGAGTGGGTTCAAGTCAAACGGGCAGGTAGGCAGCCACCCGGCCTGTCCTGCAGCTTGACGGGGGAGGGGGGAGTGGGTTCAGTGGATTCAGGATTCAGGTGTCGGTTTAAGGGACAGACAGTGGCTGGAATGGATCAGTGTCTTTTACACTAGCTGACGCCAGGATCAATGTTTCATGCCGTGGGAACGACGAGTAGACTAACACGATAGGCTTACCAGGTAAACCAGGTGAGTGGTTCATTGATTGATTAATTGATTTTGGATGTCGGCACAGTTGGACTAGATATGGGTATATAATGTGTAGGGTTGCTTGCTTGTTCATTGGGGTTTTACGTCCTGGTAACATATAAGGTATACTTACACGATAGGCTTATCAGGTGAACAAGGTGAGTGGTTGATTGATTGATTGATATATTTTGGAAATCGCCACAGTTGTACTAGATATAGTTATATAATGTGTAGGGTTCTTTGCTTGTTTATTGGCGTTTTACGTCCCGGTAACATCTAAGACTCATGGCGACTTTTATAGTGCTGCCCCACTGGGAAATCAGGCTGCCAGCACCATGACTCAACTTCTATGTAGCAACAAATGATTAATAAGTGCACCTGATGGATACATAGAATCATATCTAGATAAGTGATCTGGCTTTGAAAATGTGATGCTGTGCAATTTTGAAAAAAAGACCCACAGAAACTGAAAACCATCGGACTATGCAGCTTTAATTACCCCGTATGTAGTACATCTTTTCCTCGTGTGACACTCTACTTTTTTACTACAATTGCAATACAAGCTGCATGTGTTCCAGTCAGCTGCAATTAGGTTAATCACTTCCGGCAGGTTGGCCGCTTTACTCACTCCTCTGCTTCGTGGTGATTGGTGATTATGTGATTATGTAATTAGCCGCTATTCAGGTGAGCGGGAGTGGAGTCCTTCCCACTGAATGCTGCAGTAGGTGGTGATTATGTGACTATGTGATTGGGTGGTCATATGCTTATGTGATTGTGTGATTATGTGATTGTGTTATTATGTGATTATGTGCTCATGTGATTGTGTTATTATGTGATTGTGTGATTATGTGGTTGTGTGATTATGTGATTTTATGATTGTGTGATTATGTGACTGATTTTGTGATTTTGTGATTAACCGCTGTTTAGGTGAGCTGAGGGGAGTCATTACTGTTGAATAATGCAGGAGGTGGTGATTATGTGATTTTGTGATTGTGTGATTATGTGACTGTGTGATTTTGTGATTGTGTTATTATGTGACTGTGATTTTGTGATTATGTGAGTGTGTGGTTGTATGCTTATGTGATTTTGTAATTATGTGATTGTGTGATTGTGTGATTATGTGGTTGTGTGATTATGTGATTGTGTGATTTTATGATTATGTGACTGTGATTTTGTCATTATGTGATTATGTGATTGTGTGATTTTGTGATTAACCACTGTTTAGGTGAGCTGAGGGGAGTCATTACTATTGAATAATGCGTGAGGTGGTGATTATGTGATTGTGTGATATGTGATTATGTGATTAGCAGCTGTTGAGATGAGCTTAGTGGAACCCTTACGGCTGAATGTTGCAGGTGGGGGTGACGATGTGATTGTTTGATTGTGTGATTGTGTGATTAGCCGCTGTTTAACTGGGCTGATGGGAGTCCTTACTGTTGAATACGACAGGAGGTGGTGATTTTGTGAATAAGTGATTAGCCGCTGTTCAGGTAAGATGACTGGCTTCCTTAATGTTGAATACTACAGGAGGTGGTGACGTCATGGGTTGGACCCTACTGGAGGAGCGGGGCCGCCTCGGGGACCTGCTGGAGGAGTTACGGCAGGAGGTCAGCACGGACCCTTCACCCACAGGACTGAGAGTGAGTAGGGGCAGAGGACTGGGAGGATGAGGAGGAGGTACGATGGGGGAGGAAGGATGGGGGGAGGACGGGGGGGGGGGGGAACTTCTACCAGCATACCACGTGGCAATCCTCCTCCTCCTTCCTCCTTCCCTTTTGTTCTTCCTCATTTTCTTCTTCGTCTTCCCCTTACTCAATCTTCTCAATATCATGTTTGCTGTTCTTCTTCTTCCTCTACTTCCCATTCTTCCTCTTCTTCCATGTTTTTCCACTTCTTCCTGTCCTTCTCTTGCCTCTTCTCTTTTTGCATCATTTCCCTTCTTCGCCTTCTTCACATTTTCCCCCTTATTCCCTTCTTCCCCTTCTTCCCCTTCTTCCCCTTCGTTCCCTTATTTCCATTCTTCCCATTCTTCCCATTCTTCCACTTCTTCCCCTTCTTCCGCTCCTTTTCCTTCTTTCCTTTCTTTCCCTTCTTTCCTTTCCCTTATTCCAATTTCCCCCCTTCTTTCCCTTATTCCACTTCTTCCCTTCTTTCCCTTCTTTTCCTTCTTCTCCTTCTTCCCATTCTTCCACTTATTCCCCTTCTTCCCCTTATTCCACTTCTTTCCCTTCTTCCCCTTATTCCACTTCTTTCCCTTCTTCCACTTATTCAACTTCTTCCCCTTCTTTCCCTTATTCCCCTTATTCCCCTTCTTCCACTTATTCCCTTCTTTCCCTTCTCCCACTTCTTCCCCTTTTTCCTGTTCCTCCCATTTTTCCTTTTCCTCTTCTTCCTTTTCTTTCTCTTTATACCTTCTTCCTCCTCTTCCGCCTTTTCCTCGTCCTCCTTTACCTCCTTTTTCTCCCTTTTCTCCTTTTTCTCCGGTGTCTCCTGTTCCTCCCTTTTCTCCTGTTCTTGTTTCTGTTGTTCTACTTGTTCCTCTTATTCCTATTCTTTCTCTTCTTCTTCTTCTTCCTCTTCTTCCTCTTCTTATCTTCCTCTTTGTTCTTCTTTTCTGCCTTCTCTTCTTTTGATATATTTGTTCTTGATTTTTCTTCTTATGTATCTTTTCAATTTCCAGATTCAGTGAATTGCTTTTGAGGTACATCAGGAAAAAGAAACTTCCTCGACTAATAGCTGTAACCTTTATTGATTGTGCCTTTCTCTTTCCGAGGAGGGATTTTTCCTATTAATTCACTTTTCTTGCCGTTTATTTATTGATTACATATATTATTAAATCTATAACTGAGAGCGTGGACAAAACAGAACCCTTAACTATAGACAATAGTAGGCCTACCTGTCTACAATCCGTCCTGATATGACCTTAGATGTTGCCAGGACGTAAAACTCCAACAACCAACCTGTCTTCAAAGGACAACTCTGCATCCAAACCTAACCAGACGGGATGGCCGAATGAGTTAGAGTGTCCGTCTCCCATGTTGGTAGACCATGCGATCGTGGGGTCGAACCCTGGTCGAGTCAAACCAATGACTTAAAAATGTATACTTGTCGCTTCCTAGCCAGACGCTCGGCATTATTAAGATAGGGCAAGGACTGGTTGGCTCAGTGTTGGGATAATGTGACTGAGTGGGATGCCTTGGCATGGTGCTGGCAGCCTGGTCTCCCAGTGGGGCAGCACTATAAGGTCACCATGAGTGTGCACTGTCACAAGTCAGTACCCATCCTGATATGACCTTAGACGTTGCTAGGATGTAAAACAACAACAAACACACAAACTGCATTAAAATCAATGCTGTACTGGTAGACTCTCTGGCGGAGTGGTTAGAGTGTCTGACTTTTTTCTAGGTCGGACTCCTAATCTGAGGGTTGGTGGTTCGATTCCTCATGGCCCCACCTCTGCCAATTTGGATTTCCACCAGTGTGTATAACTTACAGCGTCATCAAAGGCCAGTTGCTCTCATACCATGTCTATGTGGTGTGGGAGGTTAAAAATCCCTTGGGTCGGTAAAAGTATAGGCTCGGGCTTTCTATCGACAAACTGTCTAATGATGAAAACAAGTCTATTCAGGATTATCCATGATAGGCAGTATATCTTCAGGGATGTCATAGTAGGGACAGTAAACCAAATTGGAATGGGCGCTGCAGAAGATGCGAGGGCTGAAGTGTGGCGTATACTCACTGAAATAAAGTTGTGGGTGTTGGAGGGACAGAGGTGGGGTGTAATTTGAACTTGCTACAGGGAAGTATTGTAGCTGAACGCTTTCCTGTTTACGCTCTTGTGACTAGTTGCTTCTGCAGCAGTTTCCATGCCAGGGCTTACTAGACAACCCTTTACAAAAACTACCATAAGGATGAGCTATGGAAATAATCACATGATTTTGCAATCTAATATGCCATATATATATTCTTTAAGTTTGTATTTATCACAGCCCACTACGTTTATGGTGAATAATTTATTATATCATGTAGATTAATAAACTTTAAAGTAGAATCGAGAGGGTTTTCGGTGGCAGCCATCTTGGGTTCTTTTTTCATTCTCTTCAAATTTCTCAACTCTGTCAATAAACTTACTTTTAAAGTAGGACTGAGTATTTTGTGGCAGCCATCTTGGTTTGGTTTTGTATTCTCTTCCAATTTCTCAACTCGATGTCAATATAGACAAACATTGCATGCTGGGACCAGCACATCGACAGCTTGTTTACAGATAAAGCAGGTTTTTTGATTGGATTTAAGGATGTTTGTCGTTCACTGTAACTGTGAATAGGGGCAAATCTTTTATATATTATGCTATGACTTGCTGCTATATTGTTATGTCTCAGATGGCTCTAATTGGGGGGGGGGGGGTCCATAAATAGTGTCACACTTCACAATGGAACGATGAACGGAGAAAAAAAAGGGGCAAAACGAGAGATAAAAAGACCAAAAACGGGCCGTTTTAACGGCGCCGTTTCTCAATGCTGCAGTTCTGCAGCCAGTGACCGCTAGGGGTCGAACCCCCCGTCAAGTCAAGTCAATGGAATGATAGGGCGTATAGGTTGGTTCGTTGCTGGAGCTTTACATCCTGGCAACATCTAAGGTCATATCAGCACGGGTACCGGCTTGTGATAGTGCACACTCATTGCGACTTTATAGTGCTGCCCCACTGGGAGACCAGGCCACCAGTACCATGACCCGATTTGCCACTCAGTCACATTATCCTGACACTGAGAACACCAGTCATTGGCCTATCCTAATAATGCCGAGTGCAAGCCTAGGAAGCAACAAATACCAATTTTCTAAGACATCGGCTTGACTCGACTCGGAATCGAACTCTCGACCTTCCGCACGGGAATCCTGCGCTCTACCGATACGGCGACCGCGTCCGGTCGAAGGGCATAAAGGGGCTGGGGGGTAAAAGCTATGTATCGATCAATCGTTTTTGAGGCTGTAGCATCGGTCATATTTTATCATTGATTTTATGCTAGGATATGTATATATATATATATATATATATATATATATATATGACATATGTAATAGGCTGCACTGACCTCTCAGATTGGTTGATTGATTGGTGGTTGCTTTAAGCCGTGTCGGCAGCATAGGCCATATTCACGGCAAAAAAACCTTTGGTTTTTATTCAGACTATCGCTTTTACATGTAAAAGCATACAATCAATTATGTGTCAATAGTCATTCATTCAATTAAAAAGCTCACAATTATATATTTGTGGCCAAGGGAAATAAAATCCCTGATAAAAAGAAATCTAAGAAAAAATAAGGTTTTGTCACGGGGGTGATGAAAATGGGGAATATTGCGCCTAGAGCAGGACTCGAACCCACATCGCTTTGCATTCCGGGCCAGTGTGCTAACCATTACACCACCTATGCTCCCTGATATCACCACACTACCCACACATACCTGTCTATGCGGCTCCTTGCCTGAGAGGTCAGTGCAGACCACTAAGGTTTTATTACAGATTGATAGAATTTATTTAGTCAACTATTTGACTATGAAGTGGTACATACCAGCTGCCCTCAACAAGGCTAAAATGTTTTCTTGTATTAACTTAGTAATAAGGTCATGCATACTGTCGACCTTCAGATAAGGAACCACATGGCCGAGGTCACTTCCGTGTCTGTGGAACCTTACCTTTAAACTGTCACACTGCAGGACTTCGCGCTCAGTACTATGTATAATCAGTGCACTTCATGGTGCTGTCACATTATGATGCTTCTCGCCAACGCACGTCGACATATGTGATTTTTTGGCGGAATGTCAGGATACGGCAGGAAGCGTTACATGCGTGTTAAGCGTGTGTTGGTATTCGTTGATGGACGGCGACGGTCGGCAGCGTGCGTCAGGGAATCGGCTAAGTTTTGTCCTTGCACAAAACTTTCGACGTGCGACAATGCGCGGGTGCTAACATTATGGCGACGTTAGGGGCGTGTCGAGATACGTTAAATGCGCTGGAATAACGTGATGCGAACACTAGGCACATGCCATGTGCAAGTGAGGCTCATTGCGCCAAACTGTTGCTTTGTTTGTTGTTCTTTTAGGTCCTCGCAACATCTAAGGTCATATCAGGATGGCATGCCAAGCTTCTTCTTTTTTTTTTTCTCACAACGTCGGCCGCAAGCTACCAATACGTTGCGCCGACGCCGAAAAGTTTGACATGTCTCGATGATTAAAAGTGATTTTGCGCATTGGCGGCACGCTGACGAGAAGCATCGTAATGTGACAGACCCATTTGGTACGGCACTCCCACACTGCACCGTGTCGCTGACCAAACAGTATGCAATTCACCTGCCTCCATTCCGTCTATTCCGTACACAAACCAACACAACACAACAAAGTTCCCGTTAGAAATTCAGATGTAAAGAAAGGGCTGGAGTCTGGACTATTTTTTTTTTTCCTTTTTCAAATATAGCAATTCAGATCACGTACTCCACTTGACAGGGCCAATAAAAATAGTGTGTACAAATGTAGAACGCTGCTCCGTCACTGTGCCTGGGGCAACTCAGGGGGTGGTGGGGTGGGGGGGGGGGATGATGTCAATAGGAGGGACCTGTCTTCAACAGACAGCTGTGAATCCAGACGAGTAATGTCAGGACACGGCAGGTGTCCTGCCATCAGAAAGGACTCTAAACTGAGACAGCAAATGAAGAATTCAGGCGCAAAAACCTGTAAAGGCCAATCCAAAAAGTGAGATATACATTGGAATCAAACCTCCAAGAAGTTTCTGTTTTACAGTCTTACCTTTTTGTTCATTGTTCTATAATCATGTCATCACAAGAAAAGTGGAATTGGTGAGAATCAAAATTATTTTCAGGTAAAAGATCTTTTATTTAATTAAAATGTTTGGATTGGCGTTTACGGGGTTTTGAGCCTGAACTCTTCAAATAATTTGTGCATTGCCAAATTGGTTGCACATTTTGGGGGTTTCGCTAATCACAGTGGTCGTTTATGATTGTTGGAGATTTATGTCCTGGCAACACTTAAGGCCATATCAGGACGGGTACTGACTTGTGACAGTGTACACTCATAACAACTGCATAGTGCTGCCCCACTGGGAAACCAGGCCACCAGCACCATGATCCGATATCCCACCCAATCACATTATCCTGACATTGAGCCAACCAGTCCTTGCCCTATCCTAATAATGCCGAGCTCCTGACTAAGAAGCGACAAGTATAAATTTTGTAAGTCATTGGTTTGACTCGACTGAGACCAACTTGACCCCGTCTCCCATATGGAAATCTGCGCTCTACCGATTCAGCCACCACTCCCGCTGTAGACATCAGGATATGGTGATATAGTAAGTAGTACTAGTAGGTATGGTGACACACTTAGCATTTTGGTGACACAGCAGTTTTCCTGCCATCAGAAAGGAATGCAAACTAAGACAAAAATAATGTGTACATTGAAAAATTGTATGACCGCAGGCGGTGGCCTAATCGGTAGAGAGAGGGGCCTCGCGTGCGGAAGGTCGGGAGTTCAGTTCCCGGTTGAGTCAATCAAACGACTTTAAAATTGATACTTGTTGCTTCCTAGCCTGGCAATCAGCATTATTAGGATAGGGCAAGGACTGGATGGCTCAGTGTCAGGATAATGTGACCGAGTGGGATATTAGGCCATGGTGCGGCAGCCTGATTTCGCAGTGGGGCCGAACTATGATGTTGCCATGAGTGTGTACTGTCACAAGTCGGTACCCATCCTGATATGACCTTATATGTTGATAGGACGTAAAACAACAAACAGACAAATTTGTGCACATTTCGGGATTTCGCTGATCACAGTGGTGGTTAATGACAAGCACTACTGTAGGGATATTCCCACTTTGACAAGTATCCACTTAGTCGTAGCTCTTGTAACGGTACCATCTCTAGTCATAGTATGAAATCCTGACTCTTCTAGTTGCGGGCCCCCGCATTTATATGGAGTTTTGAATGATATTGATGTAGGTTAGGTTGTACGCGGAGGTTATGGTTACATTCATTATGTTCTCTCATGTCATTAGTTGTACTGCTCAACAAGGCTATACCGCACTGATATCCGGTGTACTGCGTATGGTTCATAGCTCCCCTTTTCTCTCTTTTAGTTTATATGAATTATATATTAGGGCTTACCCCATAGTAGATACAACACATGACACAACACGCGATCCGAGTTCAGCACCAGCATAATAGATGATGATTGCTTAGTTTTATTCACTTATATAATGTTTTCAGATACATACAACAGTGGATGTTATAAATAGACCTCCTTATTGGCTATTACACTCATGCACACCAGTCATTCCTCTCCCGCATGATCTCTCCCTAACATAGCTCACCATTGGCTGCCTTCAGGACTCACCCCCATCCCACCCAGCTCCGGCCACCACCTAGCCATCGTGTGATTACCACATAACATGACGGTGACCATGTGGCTAGGCGAGATAAGTGGGAGGGATTCTGCTTAAAGGGGCACTTCTTCCCTCCCCCGGTGTGAGCATTATAAAGGGAGTACTGTTTCCCATTTAGCCATCTCATTACTCAATACATACTTAATCGGAGGATTTTATAATAGTACACAAATATATATATAATAAACATTTATTTATTTCCAGCCATCTTTTTCTTCTTTTTATGTAGAATCAAATTTAGATAAATGTTTTGGTTTCGAAAATTTGATGTTTTCATTGGACTATGCAACTTTAAAGCTGCAAGGTCCAATGAAATATAAAATTTTAAAAACAAAACCAATTATCTAGATTTGATTTGACATATCTAACTTAGATACTGATGCACTTATTAAGCATTTGTTGCTGCATAGAAGGTAATACTGAGTCAATTTAACAGAACCTGTTTAGGCAGAAGTCTATGGGTGTCAGAGTTTTGGCAAGCCTGCCAAAACTAATTTTCCATGTTTGCAGTCAAAATATCTCAAAAGTTTACCATTTAAAATAAAAGTAACTTTGAACTAATGTAAAGTAGATACCAGTGATCGATCTAATATATTTATCTCAGAAAAAATACAGAAATTTAAAAGCATCGGACTATGCAAATTTAAGTAAAGTTGTGTTGGTCGTGTTAGTGCCGCTTTAAGTAAAGTTGTGTTGGTCATGTTAGTGCCCCTTTAAGTTTACTGCAGTGGCCACCTAGTGGTGATTGCCGCCTTATCTGATAAGGATGGAGCTCTCAGGTAAACCTGAGTAGAACGTATGAATCATCCACCATCCACCACCCACCACCCCCAATCCCCCATCTCCCACCTGACCAGGCATTGTGGCTGAATCGGTGGAGCACAGGTCTCGCGTGCGGAAGGTCGGGAGTTCGTGAGTTTGGTTCCTGATTGAGTCAAACCAATGACTTAAAAATTTATACTTGTCGCTTCCTAGCCTGGTGTTTGGCATTATTAGGATAGGGCAAGGACTGGTTAGCTAGGTGTCAGGATAATGTGACTGAGTGGGATATTGGGTCATGGTGCTGGCAGCCTGATTTCCCAGTGGGGCAGCACTATAAAATCGCCATGAGTGTGTACTGTCTCCAAGTTGGTACCCGTTCTGATATGACCTTAGATGTTGCTAGGACGTAAAACAACAACAAACAAACAAAACAAACCATCTCCCACCTTCCCCATCCTCCATCCCCCACCTTCCCCATCCTCCATCCGCTATCCACTATCATCCATCATCATCTGACACAGCCACTCATACTCAGCCACTTGTCAAAGCAACCCCCACGCTCAATACACCCGCCGCCTACCACCACCACACCACACCATTAAATGCCCACCCCACCTGCCCCGACCACAATTTCTTTCAAACCATTAAAATGCAAGTACAAAAAGTAACACACACAAAAACAACTAGAAAAGCAGCCACCTAAATACCCTCTTTTCAGACAAAATAGAAAGTATTGGATACACCCTACTTCTACATTTAATATAAAATGTGAGAGCTCAGCAGATGTATAGATGTGATACCATCTTGTTTTAATATTTTTGCTCTCGTGGGATTAAGTTAAGGAGCTATTGGCTGCACCACCTTTCACCGTATTTTTGTTGTGTTTACTTTTTAAATTAAGTGTGTTAACTAGGGCGTTTCGTGTACTGGCTACATACAGAATAAAGCTGGTATTACATGTGCTGGGACAACCAGTGGTCCTTAACTGGTTCACCAAATGGTGTCATATGTGCTGTCCTGTCTGTGGTAAAGTACATATAAAATTAAAAGACCCTTTCCTGATTATCGGAAAGAGCCACCTATGTGGCGCAAGCAGGTTTCCCCCGAAGAAATATGACAGAATGACCATGTGTTTGACATCCAATAGCTGATGATAAACGTCAATGTGCTCTTGAGGCATTGTTAAATAAAACAAGTTTGTTTTTTGTACATGTGCCAGGGTGATGCTCACTTACCTCCTCAGTTGGTGGTAATAGCTACAGCTTTATTGAAACTATCATGTGTTGACCATGTAATCTGGTTGCTATGGAAATCGTTGCTGAGCGTGTCAAACCAAGGGCTTACAAAATTTACTCTTCTCACTACCTAGCCTGGTGCTCGGCATTAATAGGATAAGGCAAGGACTGGGTTGCTCAGTATCAGAATAATGTGACTGCATGTGCTGTCGGGTCATGATACTGGCGGCCTGGTCTCCCACTCCCAGGGGATGGCACTATAGGCCTACAACTACAAGTTGCTATGAGTGTGCACTGTCACAAGTTGGCACCCGTCCTGATATGACCTTAGGTTGCTCTGATGTAAAAGCTCAAAAAATAAAGCAAATAAGGAAAAGTGCTAACTATCCATTAGGACCGTGAGGCCGGAAGATAAGGTATTGATTAAAGTTGCATAGTCCAATGAAATATCAAATTTTCAAAACCAAACCAATTATCTAGATTTGATTTTACATATCTAACTTAGATACTGATGCACTTTTAAGCATTTGTTTCTGCATATAAGGCAAAACTGAGTCAATTTAACAGAACCTGTTACTGCAGAAATCTATGGTGTCAGAGTTTTGGCAAGCTTGCCAAAACTAATTTTCCATGTTTGCACTCAAAATATCTCAAAAGTTTACCATTTATGTAAACTAATGTAAAGTAGATACTAGTGATCGATCTAATATATTTATCTAAGAAAAAATACAGAAATTCAAAAACATCGGACCATACAACTTTAAGCAGTGATTGCCCGATATGGAACTAGAGCTCCGAGGGTCTCCACAGCCATATTGTATCATCTCTCTTCAAAGGACAAGTCTCCGCATCGATACCAATGTTGTCCCGACACCGCAAGTGTCCTGTCATCGGAAGGACTGTCAAATAAGACAAAAAGCCAGAGTGTACCCGGAAACAAATGTCCGTACGCGAAAGGGGTGAATGGATCACAGGGTGCGATGTGGCGGGGTGGTTAGAGTCACTTTTCTCTAGGTCAGACACCTAATCTGAAGGTTGGTAGTTTGATTCCCCATGCCATCATCTATGCCAATTTTGATTCCCACTGCTGAGTCTATGTGGTGTGGGAGGTTAAAAATCGCTTGAGTCAGTGAAAGTGTAGGCTTAGGTTTTCTTATTGATCAACTCTCTAATGGTAAAAACAAGTCTATTCAGACCAATCCGTGACAGGCTTGATAAATCTTCAAGGAAAATAAAAAAGACTTTCCATGGAGGAAATACTGCAGAATAAGTAGCCGTAAACAAACGGAACCGAGAGTCAATAACCGATCAATACTTAGTGCCACCGATCGATATGTGTTCAATGTATTGCTGGGGACTCAAGAGCATAATTTCTTGAAAGGAACGTTCAGTAACAAGCATCACTGTGCCGATGGCCGAGTTGAGCGTCCGTCTCCTGTTTTGGGAGATCGGGGGACCCGAACCCATGGGTTCGTGGCTTCGAACCCTGGTCGAGTCAAACCAATGACTTAAAAATGTATACTTGTCGATTCCTAGCCAGGTGCTCGGCATTATTAGGGTAGGGAAAGGAGTGCTTGGCTCAGTGTCAGGATAATGTGACTGGGTGGGATATTAGGTCATGTTGCTGGCAGCCTGGTCTCCCAGGGGGGCAGCACTATAAAGTCGCCATGAGTGTGCACTGTCACAAGTCGGTACCCAATCTGATATGACCTTAGATGGTGCTAGGACATACAACAACAACAAACAAACAACAAACAAACAACAAACAAACAAACTGTGTACTTCCTGTTTGTCCTTTATAGACAGGATAATTTATTATCATTATGTAAAAAGGCGGAGCGGCTTCTCCATTATTGTTATTCGGATTATTACTGTGCAGTAATACTCCTGTTATTTAATTGCGATTAATATGTATATCGACCTATCACTGCCCGACTTGATCGATCCTGGGCTGCGCTACTGCATCACCACTGCCCTGCGAACCTCCACTCGGTCATTTCGCACTGGGCTTTCAAATTTGTAACCGGCTAGGCATTATGCTAGCCAAGATCTTGCATTAAAGTGATCAACCCATCCTCGTGTTGTGTCTTGTCTGATTTGAGAGTAGCCTAACTTTATATAACTTATCCATATGAGGACACGGCGATCGTGTAGAACTCTTAGGGTCAAACTTAGGTCGGGATGATTCATTAAGCCTTATTGTTGCATAGAAAGAAATACAACGTCAAGATAATAGAACATGATAACACCAACACTACAACTGGCCAGCATTGAAAACAGGCCTGGGTACCCGGGCTTATATGCTATGGACAGTATAAATACAGCCTCAATAAAAAGTTTTTTTTAAAAGAACATCTTACTGCTGAAGCCTATGTGATGTGTGCACCCACAAATTAATTTCTAATGTTTGTGCTTCAAATATCTTCAATGATAGCCATATAGAATAAAGTTGTTAGGGTTCCTCAGTATCAGAATAATGTCACTGCATGTGCTGTCGGGTCATGATACTGGTGAATGAGTTGAGCGTCTGCCTCCCGTTCTGGTAGGTTGTGCGATTCAAACACGTAGGATCGAACCGTGGGCGAGTGAAACCAATGACTTAAAAATGAATACTTGTCGCTACCTAGCCTGGCGCTTGGCATTACTAGGATAAGGCAAGGAGCAGTGGAATGAGGAAGACTAATCGTCCGTGATTGAAATTTCCCCTACTTAATCAACTAATGTACAAACACACAAAAAGTCAAGTAAGTTTAGATTATAACAATCAACCTAATCATCATGCTGTCGGTCGCTATGCGACAAAGACTGCTTTCATTACTTGACTGCTGCTCTCAATGGTGTTTCGTGCGGTTGTACATTTCATGAAAACTGCCTGCAAAAGTGTTGAAGTGCTGCTGGCTTTTGCAAGTTACCAGCGGCACTCTCTCGGGGAGCAAATAGAGGTTTCACACCGGCAAGAACATGTCAAGACAGGCGCAAAACTATTTGTCCCTGCAGTGGCTGGTCGGGAGATGTTGGGAGTTCCATACATCAACCGCCCTTAATACTGCCACAGTGACATGGTTTTCTGTTTAGGGTTTGCTCCCTTAGCCTTCGGTTCAGTCAAGAACCTGTACCACAAGCCAGTGGTTTACAGCCTCAATAAAAGAAAAGTTAAAAAGAGAACATCTTACTGCTGAAGCCTATGTGATGTGAGCTTTTTGGTGTGCACCCACAAATTAAGCCTTAATGTGTGTGCTTCAAATATCTTCAAAGATAGCCATATAGAATAAAGTTGACTGGGTTGCTCAGTATCAGAATAATGTCACTGCATGTGCTGTCGGGTCATGATACTGGTGAATGAGTTGAGCGTCTGCCTCCCGTTCTGGTAGGTTGTGCGATTCAAACACGTAGGATCGAACCGTGGGCGAGTGAAACGAATGACTTCAAAATGTATACTTGTCGCTACCTAGCCTGGCGCTTGGCATTACTAGGATAAGGCAAGGAGAGGTGGAATGAGGAAGACTAATCGTCCGCGATTGAAATTTCCACTACTTAATCAACTAATGTACAAACACACAAAAAGTCAAGTAAGTTTAGATTATAACAATCAACCTAATACAGTTAGATAAATCAAATGTTTTCAAAAAACCCTCAAAATGAACGGACTATGCTACTTTAAATTATACTCAAATATTCCACAGACGCCACACCCATGCGTCTAGAGAATGCATTCGCTCAACCGGAATGGAGTCTCCTCACAATAGGCGAAAACTGTCGTCTAAATGTGCATCGTGTGAAAAAACATATGATTCAATAAACAAATGCCAAGCCAATTAGTTAAAGTTGCATAGTCCGATGGCTTTGAATCTCTGCAATTTTGTGACATTAGGATGATCATTATAATCTATATTACTTTAGGTTGAAGTAACTTTTAGTTTGTTTTTTGAAGGTTATTTTATTGAGACTACTTTTACGTCCTTAGCATATAAGCTGGGGTATTCAGGCTTGTTTTCAATGCTGACCAGCTGTATTGTTGGTGTTATCTTATCCCACAGTAGCTGCTGATAACGTATTTGATTGCATGCATTTCAGTAGCAGATAGATGGTTGGTAGCCTATGTTAGTTTTTTTTAATTTTCTTGGCATATTTGTATTTGATTATTTTCTACTCTTACTACTAGACTAGCCTACTCCTATTTACATATCATAGGATTGTACGTAGCTGTGTGGTGTGCTATCTGGCTACTTTTGGCATGGTTACCTTCCATTGGGTGTGCCGCTGGTGGGCCATGACATATCACATGCCCCTTTGCAGTGCAGCTTAGTGGGGGTTTCCTAGCCTTATTTTGCACAGATATTATTTGTATCTTTTTAGGTCAGGAATTTGTCGTTCCTTTACCGTTTCAATAGATACCTTCGGGGATATTTGAAGTGATAAGATATTAACATAATCTTGGCAAGCATGCCAAAACTCTGATACGATAGGTTTATGCAATCAGAGTTTCTATTAAATTAACACAGAATGGCCCTTATATGTGGTAACATGTGCTGTTAATAAGTAGACACATGTCTGAGTTAATTTCTAGAAACAAATCTAGGTGAGTGTTTTTTTGGAAATTTGATGTTTCATCGGAGTATGCAACTTTAGTTGTTTGTTTGTTGTTGATTTACGTCCTGGCAACATCTCAGGTCATATCAGAACAGGTACCGACTTGTGACAGTATGCACTCATGGCGAATGCATAGTGCTGCCCCACTGGGAGACCAATTCACCAGCACCATGACCTGATATCCCACTCCGTCACATTCTCCTGACACTGAGCCAAAGACCCTATAATACTAAGACGGCTCACTCCCTATCTCTCCCATGGTAATGTAAATTTTGCAGTGCCACCTTGTGGTGGGTTTGATCAGCCCGGCTGCTGGTTGGTGTTTCACATGTAAACACATACAATTATATTATACATGAGACAGGTAAGTATGAATACACATCAATATGAAATTGCTATGAACAAATACACATCATCATCAGCATCGCCATCATCACACATCTTTCACATTCATATATACATTTATACATATAATATAGCAACTGTTTAACCAAGAGAACAGCCAGCGCACCAAGTGGTGGGTTTGATCATTTTGATTACACAGTACAGGCTGAGTGAACCGTCTTAGTATTATAGGTTCTTTGACTGAGCCAACCAATCCTTGCCCTGTCCTAATAATGCTGATCGCCTAGATTGGAAGCGAAAAGCATAAACCTTTAAGTCATTAGTTTAACTCGACTAGGGTTCAAACCCATGAACCCATGGGTTCGGATCCCCCGATCTCCCCAAAAAAACAGGAGAGGGATGCTCAACTCATTCGGTCATCCCGTCTGGTGATGCAGCTTTAATTTCAGTGATCAACAGCGTAGATGATGTTAGAACTTACCCGGATGTACACTGGGTGAATTATTCACAGTCTGCCCTAGTTTACTCGGCCCTTCAAAACCATGTAACATTTATTTATTTGTGACCAACTTTTCTTTCTTTCTTTCTTTTTTGTTATGTTGGTAAATATATTTTATTCTGCTGAAAAGGGTTCTATTTCAGCCCAGAAGTGCTGGTCTTCTGGACTGTTTTCATATTATGAGTATTTAGAGAAAAATTGGTTGCGTGGAATTTATATGACAGTATATGAGAGTTTGTGACAGTATATGGTTGTATGTATGGCAGTATATGACGGTGTGTGGCAGAATGTTTTCCGGTCTGACAGTATATGGCAGTATGTGACAGAATGTGTCAGCATGTGACAGAATATGACAGGATGTGGCAGTATGTGGCAGTATATATATCAGTATGTGGCAGTATATGCCAAGATGTAGCAGTATATAATGGTATATGGCAAAATGCTACCCGGTCTGACATTATGTAATGGTACATGACAGTGTATGACAGTGTGTCACAGTATGTGAAAGTGCATGACAGTATGTGACAGTACGTGGCAGTATATATATATCAGTATGTGGCAGTATATGAGTATGACAGGCTGTAGCCGTATATAATGGTATATGGCAAAATGATACCCGGTCTGACATTATGTAATGGTACATGACAGTGTATGACAGTATGTGACAGTATGTGACAGTGCATGACAGTGTGTGACAGTACGTGGCAGTATATTTACATATCAGTATGTGGCAGTATATGACAGGATGTAGCCGTATATAATGGTATATGGCAAAATGCTACCCGGTCTGACATTATGTAATGGTACATGACAGTATATGACAGTATGTGACAGTATGTGACAGTGCATGACAGTATGTGACAGTACGTTGCAGTATATATATATATATATATATATATATATATATCAGTATGTGGCAGTATATGACAGGATGTAGCCTTATATAATGAATGGTATATGGCAAAATGCTACCCGGTCTGACATTTTGTGACAGGACATGACAGTGTATGACAGTATGTGACAGTGTGTGACAGCGGATGATAGTATGTGACAGTATGTGGCAGTGTATATATCAGTATGTGGCAGTATATGACAGGATGTAGCCGTATATAATGGTATATGGCAAAATACTACCCGGTCTGACATTATGTGACAGTACATGACAGTGTATGACAGTATGTGACAGTGTATGACAGTATGTGGCAGTGTGTGACAGTACGTGACCGTATGTAACAGTACATGACAGTATGTGACAGTATATGGTGGTATGTGACAGAATGTTTCCATATGTGACAGTATATGACAGCATGTGACAGTGTATTATTGTATGTGACAGGGTATGATGGTATGTAACAAACTGTTACCGTATGTGAGAGTATGTGACAGTATTTGACAGTATGTAGCCATATGTGACAGTATATGACAATAGGCGACAGTATGTGACAGTACGTAACAATAACTGACAGTATGTGTCAGTGTGCATGAAAGTGTGCATGACAGTATGTGACAGTATATGACGGTATGTGACAGTACAGGATATGAAGTATATGACATGACCTGACAGTATATGACTTTATGTCAGTCAGCCTACATGACAGTATGTAACATTATAGTAACAATAGCAGTTCTTTACAGGATTGACAGTGCTTAGCATGAAATTGATTACCGGACGGGATGGCCGAATGAATCAGTTAGGGTTTGAGCCGGTGGTGGCGCCACCAGTCCCAGGATGGAATGAACGGAGCAAATGCATGGCGAGTAATACGTGGTAATAAATGGATAATAATAATAAATTCCCTTCCTCGCCTTTTACTCGCATAATGCTTATGTATGATATATGTTCATACATACAGCTCATTGGTAACGTGTCTATTGTTAATGGCGGTGTCTGCTCTTGGCGTGTTTCTAGGTGTACGGTTCAGTGAGAGCTGTACTTTCTGGCACAGTGCCAGAAGAGGTTCTGGTCGATGACTGGCCCAAGTGGGAGGTGCTCATCGTACGTCCAACCAATGCGCAGGTCAGTCACCATCTCCGTCCCGATATGACCTTAGATGTTGCTAGGAGGTAAAACAAGAACACACAAACAACCAGTAGGCATCCCCATCCTGATATTACCTTAGATGTTGCCAGGATGTAAAACAACAACATACAAACAAGCAGTAGGCATCCCTGTCCTGATATGACTTCAGATGTTGCTAGGACATAAAACAACAACACACAAACAAACAGTAAGCATCCCTATCCTGATATGACCTTAGATGTTGCTAGGATGTAAAACAACAACACACAAACAAACAGTAAGTATCCCCGTCCTGATATGACCTTAGATGTTGCTAGGACGTAAAACAACACACAAACAAACAGTAAGCATCCCCATCCTGATATGACCTTAGATGTTGTTAGGATGTAAAACAGCAACACACAAACAACCAGTAGGCATCCCCTCCTGATATGACCTTAGATGTTGCTAGGATGTAAAACAACAACACACAAACAAACAGTAAGCATCCCCGTCCTGATATGACCTTAGATGTTGCTAGGACATAAACAACAGCACACAACCAAACAGCAATCATCCGGGGTGCACATACGATAATACGATTCCCGGTGCCCTCCCGACCTCTGCCTCTGGATTTCCACCGCTGTATAACTTACAGCGACATCAAAGCCGGTTGCTCTCATACCATGTCTATATGGTGTGGAAGGTTAAAAATCCCTTGGGTCGGTAAAAGTGTAGGCTCAGGCTTTCTCTCGACAAACTGTCTAATGGTGAAAACAAGTCTATTCAGACTTATCCATGACAGGCAGTGTAAATCTTCAAGAAAAAAACAAACAAAACAACCCTCACCACCAACCTGCCCTCTGGCGGCAGCGGAAGAACTAATGCTGTGGAAAGAAAGAAGTTTACTGCACAGCATGCGCTGTAGAAAAGATATTGCATAGGAATCGGATTTCCACCAGCAAACAGGCCCCTGGTGGATGGGGAAAAACCTATTGTTGTGTTACTACACAACAAGGCAAGAACTCCAGCTGTATATTCTGAAAACCCCGAAATAGTGCTCTTTGACTAAGTAGATCCAGACTAATCAATTTAATGGGAACAATATTTGGAAACACCTATCATATACAGCTTTACATCACATCTCAAGTATACTTCACATCAACTACACTTCAGGGCAACGTCGACCCACATGTGTGTGCATAAGAAAGTTCATTTTTGCCATAACAAGCTGGCATTAGAGGCCCATTAGGGCCTAGATCAGCCAGAAGAGGATCTGTAAGTTAATCTGTAAGTTCCAGACCAGGGCTCTTAAGTCTTAAGGCTCTGTCACACATCACCGGATTGGGGAAATGGAAAGAAACCGAACAAAGTCCATTGATATCCGGCAAAGTCCTGTTTGTGTCCGTTGCATATCCGTTGCATATCAGTTGATATCCATTGATATCCGTTGATATCCAGCCTGATCCGTTACAAGTTCTGAGCATACACAAAACTTGTAATGGATTGCGCCGGACTGAGCTATGTGGTTATTATCTGTTACCATCCGTTCCCCGTCTGTTCCCCGTCTGTTGCTCGTCTGTTCCCGTCCATTACACGTCCGTTCCCCATCTGTTCCTCGTCTGTTCCCCGTCCATTACACGTCCGTTACCCGTCCGTTACCCGTCCGTTACCCTCCGTTACCCGCCCGTTAGCCATCCGTTACCCATCCGTTACCAGTCCGGTACCCGTCCGTTACACGTCCGTTACCCATCCGTTACCTAATTGATACATTTCAAGTCTGAATAAAACCAGACTAGAATATTCTTTGTCCGGTTCTGTGCGTTGCTCAATCCGCCAAAGTGTGACAGGCACTTTACTTACTCAAGTATGCGTGTGTACTTGTATGTATTTGTATATAGCTCTAGGATGCCATAACCTACATAACTCCTGCGTGATCCATCACCGTTATTACCTTTATAAACAATACTTGCCATGACGTATACATCCCATGTCATTTCCTAACCTGTTGTTTATCTTGATGTTATTGGGTTGTGGGTTCGAACCCTGGTCGAGTCAAACCAATGACTTAAAAATTGATACTTGTCGCTTCCTAGCCAGGCGCTCGGTATTATTAGGACAGGGCAAGGACTGGTCAGGATAATGTGACTGAGTGGGATATTTGGTCATGGTGCCGGCAGCCTGGTTTCCCAGTGGGACAGCACTATAAAGTCGCCATGAGTGTGCACTGTCACAAGTTGGTACCCATTCTGATATGACCTTAGATGTTGCTAGGACGTAAAACAACAACAAACAAACAAACAAATTCTTTAGATACTATGCTAGTTACCGAAGAGAGTTGTTAGTTTGAAGAAATGTATTTGGCTGCAAACCAAAAACACCCCACCATATTTTCTGGTAAAATAAAAGTCAATTCAATTAAAAATAATCATCGGTTTGACTTGGCCTGGATTTCAGCCCATGACCAGCCACAGAGAAAGTGCACATCCAACTTGCTTAGTCACATTACTTTTAGAGAACATTCAAGCCCCTATAATACTGAGACTGCTCACTCAGCCTGTACTGTGTAATCAAAATGATTAAACAGGTGCTATATTATATGTATACATAATTATATGAATGTGAAAGATGTGTGATGATGGCGATGCTGATGATGATGCTGATGATGATGTGTATTTGGTCATAGCAATTTCATATTGATGTGTATTCATACTTACCTATCTCATGTATAATATAATTGTATGTGTTTACATATGAAACACCAACCAGCAGCAGGGCTGATCAAACCCACCACAAGGTGGCACTGCAAAATTTACATTACCATGGGAGAGATAGGGAGTGAGCCGCATTAGTATTATAGGGTCTTTGGAACATTTAAATGTAGTAAAGATGCATGGCAAAGGTTCCTGTACAATAACTTTGCGTCTTTTGCGTCTAAGCAGCCACACTTCACGGTGTAATCCATCTTTTATGTCCAACTTCAGGAGCAACCTGAACACCTTCTCCGCACTGTCTCTATCCACTGTCGCTCGGCCAGCAGCCTGGATACCGCAGCCTGCATTCAGGATGCCATAGACTGGACAAGACCATGTACATTTGCATGTAAGTAGCGAAGTCAGGTAGCAAATCAGCTATGCTTAATGTTGCATAGTCTGACGGTTTTCAGTTTCTTTCATTCTTTGTTGTTGTTGTAAATTAGTTGATTAAGCAGGGGGAATTTCAATCGCGGGCAGTTGCTCTTCCTCATTCCACTGCTCCTTGCCGTATCCTTGTAATGGCGAACGCCAGGTTAGGTAGCTGCAAGTATACATTTTTTAATTATCGGTTTGCCTCAGCTAAGTTATTTTCTGAGATAAATATATTAAATTGATTGTTTTAATTTACCTTAATTTAATTTGAAGTAACTTTTGTTTTAAAGGGCTAACTTTTGAGATATTTTAAGTGCAAACATGCAAAGTTAATTTAGGCTAGCGTGCCAAAATTCTGACACCATAGGTTTATGCAGTAACATATTCTATTAAATTCACTCGATATGTCCTTTTGTGTGGTAAGAAATGGTCAATAAATGCAGAAATAACTAAGTTAGATTTTTTTTCTTGAAGAAGATGTATACTGCCTATCATGGATAAGTCTGAATAGACTTGTTTTCACCCTTAGACAGTTTGTCGATAGAAAGCCCGAGTCTACACTTTTACCGACCCAAGGGATTTTTAACCTCCCACACCACATAGACATGGTATGAGAGCAACTGACCTTTGATGACGCTGTAAGTTATACACAGCGGTGGAAATCCAAATTGGCAGAGATGGGGGGCACAGGGAATCGAACCACCAACCTTCAGATTAGGAGTCTGACCTGGAAAAAAGTCAGACACTCTAACCACTCCGCCACAGAGAACACCACGATATGTAGATTCGAAGCTAAAACACTATACGTTAAGAAGTTGCAGATTCTATTAAATTTACTCAGTATGTCCTTTTATGTGGTAAGAAATGCGTAAAAAATGTATAAGTACACCATCATATGGCCACCAAATAAAACCTGACCAGGCGCAGTCAAGGCAAACTGTGAAGGAGCAAACATGCCAAGGACAGGCCATGGGAGAGGTTGCACATCAAACCTATAAATACACAGCCATCTGGAATACTGGGAGGGTCAGAAGAAATGAGGCCATAGTCCACTTTGGTATGTGTTCTGGCACAAATCACCTAAGGTACGGACAGACCAACCATGCTCACCGAACCCAACCTATAATACACCATGGCATGAGAAAATACCACAACCCGCCGCCAGGTCACAGTCTCGAAGGGTACGGGTGTGTTCTGGCGCACCCGGGTACCAACTAGGGACAGTGCACAGGTGAAAGGAAGATGGTAAACCAAAAAGTCAGGGACAATGCCATTAGAACTATGATTAACAAATTAACACCGCAGCCGACCCACCTGATCGCAGTCCCAAAGAGCACAGATGTGTTTTGGCACATCTAGGCACTAACTAGGGACAGGGCACAAGTGAAAGGAAAGCTGCAAACAAAACAAACAAAATAATTCTGGGAACACGTCCTCATCCACAAGCCTATTACCATCTCACTAGCTGTACATACGAGGCTAAGATATTAGTTATATGATAGGAAGTTATACCAAAATAAACCCTAAAAATCTAAGATAGATACTAATGCTGGTGGACGTCCCGGATACCAACCCAGAACCGGAACCAGGGCATACACCATAACATTCCTCACAGCTGTCCAGCATTGAAAAGAAGCACCCTCACCAGAGCTTACACGCTATGGCCAGAATAAATACTGTATACACATTTTTTTTTAAAGTAGCTACATTAAATATGTAGAGTCAAAGTTAGGTCATTGTTTTGGTTTTGACAATGCAGAGGTTGTAACACTGCAGCCTAAATAATATTGGCTTAATAGATTATACATCACGATGTATATTTAAAGTAGTATGGCATGCACACCCACTGACAGACATGTAGCATGGCGATCTATACATTATTTATATTCACATAATATAGAAGAGCTCAGGCGCAAAAACCATGTAAACGCCAATCCAAAAATTGACTTAAAAATGTAAAAATCTACCTGAAAGTAATCTTAATTCCCTCTAATTCCACATTAGTTGTGAAGAACTTGTTATGGAGCAATGAACAAAAGATAGGAAAGCACAAAAATGACTTTTTTGAAGGTGTGATTCCAATGTGTTCTCTGTAGCGGAGTGGTTAGAGTGTATGACTTTTTTCTAGGTCAGACTCCTAATCTGAAGGTCGGTGGTTCGACTCCCTATGCCCCCCACCTCTGCCAATTTGGATTTCCACTGCTGTGTATAACTTACAGCGACGTCAAAGGCCAGTTGCTCTCATAGCATGTCTATGTGGTGTAGGAGGTTAAAAATCCCTTGGGTCGGTAAAAGTGTAGGCTCAGGCTTTCTCTCGACAAACTGTCTAATGGTGAAAACAAGTCTATCCAGACTTATCCATGATAGGCAGTATAAATCTTCAAGAAAAAGAAAAAAAGAAATATCTCAATTTTGGGAATGGCGTTTACGGGGTTTTGTGCCTGAACTCTACATTAAAGTAATAGTACCCACAGTAACATACATATGTTGCATCATGGATATGAATTAAACCTTTCCTTTCCAGGCCTACCTCTTCAGACGGCGGCCATTTTGACGGGTCAGGTCGGCGGACACGGTTCGATGACCAGGCTCATTGACTGTGACACGCTGCTACAACGGGATGAGATCTCCTTTGAAAGGTGCTAGTAATATGTTGTTAATGTTGGTAATCTGTTTTATTTATTTGAATAGCACACGAGATCTGGGGTAAAGTGACTGAGGAGAATGGCCTGGTATGTGAGGAACGGTGCGATGTGGTGTATAAATGATTGAGGAGATAGTGTAATAATAATAAGAAGAAGAAGAATACGCTATTTATTTCGACATAATCATTGTACATACAAGCTGATGTTTATATCAGTCATGTTTCACATGAAAAAAAGGAGAAAGCAGAAGTAGAATACTTATGAGGTGCTTTCCCCAGTTAAAAATAACAGTCCCCTGCGCCCCCAGCAATGGCTGTTTGTTTGTTTGTTTGTTGTTTTGCATCCTAGCAGCATCTAAGGTCATATCAGGACGGGTACCGACTTGTGACAGTGCACACCCATGGCGACTTTACAGTGCTGCCCCACTGGGAGACCAGGCCACCAGCACCATGACCTGATATCAGACTCAGTCACATTATCCTGATACTGAGCCAAACCAGTCCTTGCCCTATCCTAATAATGCCGAGTGCCTGGCTAGGAAGCGACAAGTATCAATGTTAAAGTCATTGGTTTGACTCGAACAGGATTCGAACCCACGACCCCATGGTCTACCAACACGGGAGACGGACGTTCTAACTCATTCGGCCATCCCGTCTGGTCCCCATTAATGGCAGTGAATGAGTGCCCCTCACTCATTCAACTCAATGATGCAATCACTCAATGATGAAATGATGCACTGAATGATGAAATCAATGATGCACTCAATGATGAAATCACAATAAAGTACACTGAAAAATAACCCACCTAAAAACACCACAGTTCATAAAAAAAATGCTATTTTTGTCACTGGTGTTATAAGTATATTTGAATTTACTTACTGAATTATAATGCTTTCATCGGATTAAATACGGCACCAATTCCATTGCTCTATCAAACACAATCCTTTAAAATAAAATAAAATAAAATATAAAACATTACTAATAGACTACATCATGGTTCTGACTGCGCATGCGCTGAAAACGGCCTTGGGAGCAAAGCAAAGGCATACGGCCATTGAGTTTGCCTATACGCGCATTGAAAAACGTCAGTTTTATTCAAAATTAATAGAAATCCCAAACCCTAACCTTATCAATTTAATATAATCTGTTTTCTATATGTGTTCCAAGCGGTTTGTGCCTAGGTGGTGTGGTTTTATCAATATTTTACTTTTTCTGTATGGAGATTACTCACTGCCATTGACAATGCATTGAGTACTCTGGCTGTGGCTCTAACACTAGTCTGATGCCGAAATCTTTCTAAATCTAAATGCACATGGCATAAGATGTGCTGATTATATTGATGTAAATGCAATGCTGGATAAAAGATGAATATCTTAATTTATTATATATATATTTTTAGTTAGTATTCTATGTTTCAAACAAGAGCTGAGATGAGCTGAAACTAGCACATTTCATAGCTGTACCCAGTGTATTAGCTTGTGCCATGTGCTTTTGGGGGGGTTGTTTTGCTCTGACCCATCCCACAATGCACCACGCCGCTGGAACTGTGATGTAGTCTATTCATGACATCCCCTTCCGTCCCACACCGCTCAGGCCGGTCCCCGTGCCTCCGGAGCCCTACGTGACGACGACAGTGCTGCCCTCTATGGCCCACGCCGTCGTTTCCCACTGGCGCCAAAACATGCCGCCGCAGACGACATTCGGCGACGCGGCGGCGGCAGCGCGCCTGGTCGAGTTCAACTGCACGCACTTCCCCAGCTCGTGCATCGCTGACGTCACCGGCCGCCCGGCGGCCCACGTGCTCTGCCACTACTACGGCGCCGTCGGCATGCTAGGGCTGTCACGTGACCACAAGGGGCGTGGCTTAGCGGCGCTTGTGCTGCGCGACCTCTGTTGGAAGTTGGCGGAAGCTGCACAGCCGCGCTGGGCTCACATCGAGCGCGGCAACGCGGCGGCAGCTGAGCTGTTCGCACGCGCCGGTTTCAAGCCACTGCGCGGTGCTGCCACCGTGTGGCTGGAGTACACACCAAGGGAGGGAGGGGAGAGGGCGGGGGCGGGGGCGGGGGCTGGCCCAGCTGGAACGGCCGGAGTGGAGGGCGGGGCGCCGGGGCCGGGACCGGCCTCAACCCCAACAAAGCCCGGCTCGCCGACAAGCGCAGCACCGCTGGGTGCTGACTACTTTTGATCCTGTTTGGTTATTTGATTGCGTGGTTAATTATTTAATTAATAATTAATTAATGTACCAACCAATGTGTTATTTTAATTGAATGAATAATTACTTAATTATTAATTAATTAGTTTTCTAGCCGGTGTTTAGAGTAATTGTTTGGCGAAGTAATTAATTAATGTACCAACAGATGTGTTTTATTAATTGAATGACCAATCATTTAATTATTAATTATTTAATTTACCGATCGGTGATTTCGATTTGTTAATTGACAAGTTAAATAATTGTTATATTAATTGAATGGCTAATTATTTAATTATTTATTAATAAATTTACCACCCAGTGATTTAGATTAATTGATTGACAAATTAATTAATTCTTCTGCCAATCGACTTGTTATATAAAATTGATTGACACATTATTTAAGTATTAATTAAATAATTAACCCATCGGTGGTATAGAATAATTGATTGACATATTAATTAATGTACCAACTGATATGTTAAATTAATTGATTGACTAATTATTTAATTATTTATTTAAAGCTGCATAGTCCGATAAAAGCATCAACATTTCAAAACCAAAACAATTATTTAGATTTGATCCTACATATCTAACTTAGATACTAATACACTTATTAAGCATCTGTTGCCACATAGGCTATTGAGTCAATTTGATAGAACCTGTTACTGCTTAGGTCTATGGTGTCAGATTTGATACGGGTTTGCCCAAATTAATTTGGCATGTTTGCATTTTAAATATCTCCAAAGTTAGCCATTTTAAATAAAAATTTATTTCAAAGTAAAGGAAGGTAGATTATAACCATCAACCGAATATATTTATCTCGGAAAATGACAAAAATTCAGAACCATCGGACGATGCCACTGTAGTTAATGGACTAACTGATGATTTAGACCCTCGTGACGAATATATCTCATGGCAGTCCGATGGTTTTATGTGTCCACCATCTTTTGAGATAACTGAATAGATGGATCCGTAGGATCAAATCAAGCTAAAGCCCCAGTCAGACCTCACCGGATTGAGGAAACGGACAGAAACCGGACACTGTCTGGTGAAATACGGCAATGTATGGTTTATATACAGTACCCATCCGGTGTTCCGTTCTATCTCCGGTGGTGTCCGGCGGTGTCCGGTACCAGTTTTGAACATGCACAAAACTTGTACCAGACACCACTGGACTGATGTGTCCAGTTGATGTCCGTTTTAAGTCCGTTTTGTCCGTTTCATGTCCGGTATCCATCCATTACGTCTCCGGTTTACTTCCTGCAGTGTCTGTTGATGGTGCTGCGAGAATTTGGTCCATTGGTTTTCGGCGCGTCCGTGATCAGTCCGGTTGGTGTCCGGTCCGTCCCGTCCATTAGACATTCGGTTATCGTCCGGTGGCTATTCGTTAATGTACGTTCCTTGTCCGTATAGCGTTTGTTTCATCCGGTACATTTTGGTACATTTCGGTACATTTTGACACCGGACACCAACGGACTAGACAATTCTTTGTCCGGTGGTGTCCGGTACTCAGTCTGGTAAGGTCTGACTGGGCCTTCAGGGATTGAGTTTTGAAAATAGTATACATTGTACACTGTTGTACCGTCATCAGACAATACAGGTTTAAATACAAGTATATTAATTAATAAATATGCCGCTATGGAAGCACTTGGAAGCAGCTTACCTGTTTGTGTTCTGGGGATTTACTTCCTAGCAACACCCACGGTCTTATTGGGACAGCTACTGACTTGTGACAGTGCACACTTATGATGAAATTATAGTGCTGCCCCACTAGGAGACCAGGCCACTGGCACTATGACCCGAAATCCCACTCAGTCACATTATCCTGATACTGATCTAACCAGTCCTTGCTCTATCCTAGAAATGTTGAGTGCCAAGCTAGGTAGCGACAAGTATCAATTGTGTAAGTCATTGGCTTGACTCAACTAGGATTTTTTATTCCAACCTTCTGCACAGGAAGCCTGTACTTTACCCATTGGGCCACTGAATCCGGTGTTTGCAGCTTACCAGTCGTGCTATATTTAGTCGGTGCATAAATACCTGTCAGTATACCACAGGTTGTCACCAATAGTGATCTGTAGCGCTTGTATACTGATTGATATAGCAGCCCAAATTTGTGTCGGTGATGCATTGGGCCATGTATCCATTGAGTGATCCCTTGTGGCAGGTTCCCTTATTCTGCGTTCGCTTGTGACCTTGTGATGCGCCACACAGACAACGAACATGTTTATTCTCTATGTTCCCAGTCAGTATGTCACATGTGCTGTGCACAAGGTCATAGAGTCCCTGGGTCCAACCTATGGGAACAACCACTAAGCAAAACCCAGGTTCATTGTCTGTGTGGTGCGTCACAAAGTCACAAGGTCACAAGTGAACACGGAACAAGGGAAGATGCCACAAAGGAACAGTCTATGGATACACGCCCTAACATGGCCACTGATGAAGCAACTGCCAGTATTTATTGTCTATCCATAAACTTAGCCAGTTTCCGGACAATTGTGATACTTCTCCACTTATATCCCCCTCCTGATCCTGAATCATAAATAACTTTAAATTTAATGCTCACATATATAGTTTTAGTGTGCTGAATTCCACTGTAACAAATATGTCGTCGATGAAGATAACCATCTTTTCTCGGGTTCTACGATATTTTCCACCCCAGAATTGCTTCACGCTATTTGCCAATTAATAATTGCCACCCAACACTTTCCTACCCGAAACTTTTGCCAGCCAGGACTTTTTGTCAGTGGAATAGATTCCTACACAATGATCGAGCGAATGCATACCGACATATGCAGACACATACACGAACACATACTAACACGCATACACTTACATGTACCTATGTGTGGACACCTACTCTGGTGCACACACAAGTCATGTACACAAACACATTCTGGCACACAATGATATTATTACTAGCAAAGTTGGAGGCGAAATGGGCAGATAGCGGGGGCGTGAGGCGCCCCCTGGAGGGCAGGAGGAGAAGCAGAGGAGCTTTTTTTTTCTTTTTTTCTTGAAGATGTATACTGCCTATCATGGATAAGTCTGAATAGACTAGTTTTCACCATTAGACAGTTTGTCGATAGAAAGCCCAAGCCTACACCTTTACCGACCCAAGGGATTTTTAACCTCCCACACCACATAGACATGGTATGAGAGCAACTGGCCTTTGATGACGCTGTAAATTATGCACATCGGTGGAAATCCAAATTGGCAGAGGTGGGGAGGGGGGGGCATGGGGAATCGAACCACTGACCTTCAGATTAGGAGTCTGACCTAGAAAAAAGTCAGACACTCTAACCACTCCACCACAGAGAACACCACTGCTTGAAGGCAGACCTCCAGCTCTCCAGGCTGCACCCCCCACCGCCAGTAATCCAACTACAAAAGAACACATCAACAAAGCGTTTACAGGAGTAGAAGCAGGTAATCGAACAATAATAATAAGACGCAGGATAATTACATATATGAATAATATTTGCATAAGTAGTTTATACCTCATATATTCTACTGGCATGTGAGTCCCAGCCGGCAAAAGTCCCGGCCGGCAAAGTGTTGGGTGGCAATTATCGGCTGCCAAATAGTGGGTGGAAAATCACGGGTGGAATTAGATCAAAGATTTACCCGGTACTTGTACTACACGGGTGAACGACAACGTAGTCTAAATATGGGGGAAAAAAGCTTTAGTATGGAACAGGGAATAGAATGCCTGCCTCCAGTATCAAATGGATACTTATATAGGCATTGAGTTGATGAAATGGGAGAGAATGCAAAAAGACAAGATGGTGGCCGCAGAAAACCGTCGATTTCAATTTTAAATCTTATTAAACTAGATATTATATTATATTTTTCAACTCAAAAGTAGTGGGCTATCAATAAGACATATGTAAAGAATAAATGTTGCTTCTTAGATTGTGAAATTAGGCTCTCAATTCATTGACCCGCATTTTCGACCGTTTTTATATAGGGTTGGTATTTACCCGTGTACTGCGAGTACCGGGTGAATGCTTTATCTAGGGTGGAATATGTCAGGAGTTATGTCATGGACAGCCTGTCAGTATTCTACTGCGATTGCATTCCATGACTATTAAATGTGCATTTTAGGCCGGGAATGTTCTGCATAAATAGCTGTTTTTATGGCAGTTACTATTTGTTTACGGTAAAATACATGTTTGCAGCACACACTTGAATACGAGCAGCTCGGCATGGATATTGTCACGACCCAACATCCATACTGTTTATCGGATTGTTGACATGTAGTGGTGCTATTTATGAAGTGTGAATGAATTCAGAATGTCAATATTTACCCACGATCAATACAATTGTGTGCTTATTCTGACGTGTCCAAAACGGATCAATCCATTATTATATTATGAGGCTAGTTGTGTAAATAAACACGTACTACCATACCTGTGTCATATGGTTAATCGTTATTATTTATCTCGATTGAATTTGTTGAAAATATTGTAGCAGTATGCACTGACCTCTCAGGTAAGGCGCCTCAGACAAGTAGGTGTGGATAGGGTGATTGCATCAGGGATCCTAGGTAGTTTAATGGGTAATATGATAGCCCAGGAATGAGATGAAGTGTGTACTCTAGGCATAATATTTCCTCTTTTCATCACGCCGCCCCCTTGCGACAAATGTCTTCATGTCCAGGATGTTTTACAAGCTATGTGCTGTATGGTTGTTGAACCTACACCATGTATATGCAAGTACATTCGTGGTAACTAATTGTAGGCATTAAACGACTTGTGGACGTAAATAATTTTTAAAAGACTTACAATTCCAGGGGGATGAGTGTAGTAGTCTGCACTGACCTCTACGGCAAGGAGCTAATGACTTGTATTAGCCACTAGACAGTACTAGTCTTGTGACTCCCCTTCTATTTATAATTTTCAGTTGTTGTGTAGCTAACTACTGCATGCATTCTTTCCTTGTTTGTAAGCATTCTCCCACATCCCCCAAACCTCTGTGAGTTTGTTTGTTCTTCAATTGGATAATTGTTTGGTTACCAATAGTTACTTTCTCTGAATGTCTTCACCTTGCTGTGTTTCTGATTTTAAGTTAAAAGTTTACCTTTTGTATATATCATGCCTAGCATATATACCCTCTAAAACTTTGCTTGAATTATCAGTGTATTTTCTATTTATTTATTTATCTATCTTTCTTTTTCTTTTTTAATTCACTAGGCAGTGGAATGTCAATAAATGTGGGTTCAAATCCTAACACTAAGCGCAATCTTTCCTATTTGTCTCACGTGATAGTAATGTCATTGTTGATGAAATTGGATGAAAATAACTTCTTTGGAGGTATTCCTATGGGCATGGCTTGCTGCTATGGTTAGTAATAGTAGTCAATTTAGGATTCTGTAAATAACGGTTGGAGAATATGTTTGAATTGTCTTGGTCAACTATAACCTTGTGTTTAGTATCCGTGTTAAAAGGTCAGTCAGGTGTTACAGGGTGGAGCTGGTGCAATGGGAGGAGGCGGGCTTGACAGTGGGTAAAAGGGGAGGGTGGGGTGTGGTTGGAGAAAAGGTATATGTCCATTCTCATGTGATCCAACGAGGTAGTTTTATTGATTTATGGCTATGTTGGATTATCAATCTTTAATCAAGATTTGAATTGTAGGTATGTTGTTGTTTTTCTTGTTTTGTTAGAAAGTTTGTTTCAAAGTTAGCTAACTTTGTGCTCTTTTTAAAAATGTGTTAGTCTTTGGATAGGGACGTTTCAGCAGGTTCTCGTCTGCCACTTCCGGTTGTCTGGGTCTCTGCTGAAAGCCTCCATAATCATATTCAGCGCTGAAAAGAGAGGGACAACCAGCCATGGTTGAACTTGTCTGAGCCCGTTTGAACTTGCCAGAAATGGACTTTCCTCTTCTCGTTTTCGCGAGATCTCAGTGTCAGCCAATCAGAGCTGTTCTTTCGATTGCAAATGGCTGCCCCTATGGTGGCCACCATTTGCAATAAAAGAAACAGCTCTGATTGGCTGAGAACAGCTCTCAGTGTCAGCCAATCAGAGCCATTCTTTTTTATTGCAAATGGCGGCCCCCATAGGGGGCAGCCATTTGCAATAGAAAAGAACAGCTCTGATTGGCTCAAATTATGGAAAGGTCATCCATTATTGTTTAGTAGTTTCTTGTTCAGACATTGTCACACATTGATGTATCTTTTGCACAGATTTAAGTGTTTGGAGTATATTTGAAATTTGTCTACATCAACCACTGTTTAAATCACACAATATCAGTACTTAAAGAATAGGAAACTCATCCTGCAAGGGTATGTTCGATATGGGACAGTGGTCATCCAATTTTCCTCCTTTCCTCGCTGTGGACCCTTCTCGACAGCCTTGTAACCCGAGCCACAAGGTGGCAGCACCATGAATACTGTTTAGTGTCATTTCAAACCATTAGGTGTCAGCAGTTTACAGAGACAACAACTTAGGGACCTTGACCAACATCTATGTTTAACACATGCCATGTCGCCTCGTGCTATTGTGGCTATGTTTTGTGAGCTATACTTCGCTGCCCCCTGACACTAGTCTAACCACTTCAAATATGATATGGTTTTTGCTATTATTTGATACAGATCTGCTCATTTTGGAATTTTGTGTAAATTCAAATATTGGCATGTGAATGTGATTGACAAGACTGACAGGAATAGATACCGCTAGCTTTTCACTGTGAATACGGCCCTCACTGCCGACACAACATTAAATCACAGCAATCAATCAATTGATCAACCCATGATACATATTTCATTATGATAAAGAAAGGAATATTCATAAGCTGTATACCGGACGCGGTGGCCGAATCGGTAGAGCGCAGGCCTCTCATGTGGGAGTTTGGGAGTTCGATTCCCGGTATAGTCAAACCAATGACTTATCAAATTGATACTTGTTGCTTCCTAGCATTAATAGGATAAGGTAAGGACTGATTAGTTCAGTGTCAGGGTAATGTGACTGAGTGGGATATTGAGTCATGGTGCTGGCAGCCTGATTTCCCCGTGGGGCAGCACTATAAAGTTGCCTTGAGTACACACTGTTACAAGTCAGTACCCGTCCTGGTATAACCTTACATGTTGCCAGGATGTAAAATTCCAACAACCAACAATATAAGCTGTACTGAATATTCAAAAGAACGTAAAGCTGCATAGTCCGATGAAATATCAAATTTTCAAAACCAAACCAATTATCTAGATTTGATTTGACATATCTAACTTAGATACTGATATCATTATATTAAGCATTTGTTTCTGCGTAGAAGGCAATACTGAGTCAATTTAACAGAACCTGTTACTGCAGAATTCTATTCTTCTTCTTCTTTGCCCGTTGTGGCGTCAGCTCGCACCCACACAAACACCTCCTCAGGCATGTCGTAGATGAACATGTCGCCTACCGCCCAACTTTGGGCATAGGCCACGAACAAGGGTTCTCCAGTTTTCCCGGTCCTGGGCCTTGAGTTTCTTGTTTGTGATTCTGTAACATTGTTCTTTTTTTTCCGGGGTGGGGTTGTTGGCCCCACGCCCAACCCCCAACCTGGAGGACCAGTTGCTGCTCTTAGTCTCTCCTCTACCATGAGTCCTGCTTGGCTTGGTTAAACCTGCCAGGGGGATAGCCCCCACCGGTATAGCTCTTATGGTCACGGAGGCACACAAGCCTCCCCACCACGACAAGGTAGCAACACATTGGGGGAGGGGGGGGGGGCTATGATGTTATTCAAAACCATCGGACTATGCAACTTTAATAATTACTTGAATTCCACTCAACAGATGGGCATACTGCCTCAGTTTAGTACCAGTTTGACAGAATGATCTACACTAATCCCAGTCTGAATAGGGGAATCGTCCTGGCGTCGGAATGCATTAGATGCATCGGGTATTGGAAGCCTGTCATTGGTGAGATATTGCAAAATGACCAGAAATTTTACATTGGAAGCTTCATTGTTGGTATTGGATGGAGTTTCACGTTCTGGCAACATCTAAGATCATATCAGGGCAGCTACCAACTTGTGACAGTGCGCACTCATAGCAAATTTGTAGTGCAGCCCCGCTGGGAGACCAGGCTGCTGGCACCATGACCCAATATCCAACTCAGTCACATTATCCTGATACAGAGCTAGCCAGTCCTTGCCCTATCTTAGCAATGCCGAGCACCTTACTAGGTAGCAACAGGTATCAATTTTGTAAGTCATTGGTTTGACTTGACTGGGATTCCAACTCCCGACCTTCCGCATGGGAAGCCTACACTCTACCGATTCGGACACCGCGTCCGGTAGGAGTCTGACGTAAGTTAAATGGTGCAATGTGATCAGCATTTTCACAATCCAATTTAATTGCTGAAAAAAAAACACCAAGTAAACTATTCAAATTTGCTTTCCTTCCATGAATTGTATTTTGAACCCACCCCTAAAAAATTGCCTACAAAATCATAATACCTGATCCAAATAATCTAAGTTGAAACTGCACAAATTGGACCTGATACAGGTGGGCTTAAAAGGACTCTTACAGTCAGCAGTTCCTTGGTAGCTCAATGTTAGAATAAAGGTCTGAAGGTACCCAGTTCGAATCCTGGTCTGGAAGCATGTTAAAATCTGTGCTTTTCATTTACAAAAAAAAAGATGTATCTAAGCTGAAGCTATCTGGCATGCCAGGTCGCAGCTTCAATCGTTCTTAAGGGCCCAGTGGAACTCAGAACACATATACTGTCATCCTGTTACAATACACAATAGCAGTATGACATCAAATATTCAATTGATCGCCCCATCGGGAATGGTAATTGTTTGTTTGTTTGTTGTTGTTTTACATCCTAGCAACATCTAAGGTCATATCAGGATGGGTACCGACTTGTGATGGCGCGCACTCCTAGCAACTTGCAGGCCTATAGTGCTGTCCCACTGGGAGTGGGAGACCAGGCCGCCAGTATCATGACCAGAGAGCACATGCAGTCACATTATTCTGATACTGAGCAACCCAGTCCTTGCCTTATCCTATTAATGCCGAGCGCCAGGCTAGGTAGTGAGAAGAGTAAATTTTGTAAGTCCTTGGTTTGACACGCTTAGCAACGATTTCCACTCATGACGACTTTATAGTGCTGTCTCACTGGGCAACCAGGCCGCCGGCACCATGACCTGGTATCCCACTCAGTCACATTATCCTGACACTGAGCACACCAGTCCTTGCCCTGTCCTAATAATGCCGAGCGCCTGGCTAGGAAGCAACAAGTATCAATGTTTAAGTCATTGGTTTGACTCGACCATGGGTTCGACCCCACAACCCCACGATCTACCAGCATGGGAGACGGACGCTCTAACTCATTCGGCCATCCCGTCTGGTGAGAATGGTAATTGTGGACCAGGAAGCTCCTAGGTAGGTCTGACATAAACACACGCGCAAATTAGGCCTACTAACAAACCAGACAGGACAATAAATTGTCGGCGATGTTGGCGAGGTGAGACGTGCTCTAACGGTCGGGACA
The DNA here is from genome assembly GCA_030323885.1 of Branchipolynoe longqiensis. Lineage (NCBI taxonomy): Eukaryota > Metazoa > Annelida > Polychaeta > Phyllodocida > Polynoidae > Branchipolynoe > Branchipolynoe longqiensis. The sequence continues at coordinate 9,594,600 of CM059186.1, read as the reverse complement.
ACAAAATACGGCAAATTAAGCATGAAATAGCTTCAAAACCACAGAAACGGCACCAAAACGGCAAATTAAATACACAAGGAATACTTTGAATACATCTGAGAGTGCCACCACATCACACTGACAAGTTAGTTCCAATAACTTGGTGCATTCACTGTCTTACTGACTGTGGTTGTTGGGAACTTCACTTATTATCACTCACAACAACATTCAACAGTGTGTCAGTGGGCACACCAAAACAGAATGTACACCAGCAAGCTCAACAAAACGGCAAGTACACCAAACAGCACATAAAGCAGACAGGGAGTACAGTGAGTGAGCTGATCAACTGAGAGTATTACTGCATACACATACAAGTTGGTTCCAGTGGCTTGGTGCATTCACTGTCTTGCTGACTGTGTGGATATTATCACTCACAACAAAGGTACTGCAGTGGGCACACCAAAACGGAACGTACACCAACAAGCTCAGGGAAGCGGCGGGTGCACCAGGCAGCACACAGGGCAGACAGGGAATAAGGTGAGTGTGCTGTCCATCTGAGAGTGTCACTGTGTTACACTTAAAGTGACTTGGTGCATTCACTGTCTCACTATCAAATTGACCGAGATGTCGCAACGCCAGATGACCGATGTCCGGGGAAACCGGTCTGTGAGATCAACCAGGGTCAACCCTGTTGACCCTGCTCAGTCTCCCCCTGTCTTGAAACGACGCTCAACAAGCCCAACCACAGACACAAGAAGTGATGAGGCTGTCACACTGCAGGGGATCATGGTGAAGCTGAAACAGCTGGAAATGTCACCACTGGTCATCAACCGAATAGATGGGTTGACGGACCAAGTAGCGGCCATGGAAACGAAAATGGATAAGATCTTGGCTGCAAACACAGAACGAGTAGACAGAATGACTGTCAAGCTGGCTGACACCCAAATCCGCCTTGACCAGGACCATCGGCACTTGTCAGCGGTTAAAGCTGAACTGCATGCAGTTAAATCAGATAATGTCAAACTCGCAGCTCGAATGAATGACATTGAGAATAGGGCAAGGCAGGCCAACATGAAAATTGAAGGAAAAGACGAGCAACACGGTGAGGATTTACGGAAATATGTAGTAGGACTGGCAGCGGATGTTGGTGTTGTAGACTTCAGGTCTGACCAGATTGAAAGTGTCACTCGGATTGGAAAACAGCAGACAGCGGCACACGGCAAATATCTCAGACACCGCACAATACTTGTGACATTTCGGTCAGCAGTGATGCGAAATGAGATATACTACCGGAGGGCCCAGCTAAAAGATCGGGCCGAGTATAAAGGCATTTACCTGAATGACGACAGTACACCTGAGACCAGGAGACTACGGGAAGACTACCGGTCAGTGGCTGCAGTGGCTCGTACAAAGGGACACAACATAAAAGTGCATGATGATGGTATAGTGATCGACAACAAAAAGATACGACACTCAGAGCCACACCGACTCCCAGAGGGCTGTACACTCGCTGATGCCAAGACGATAAGTGTGAATGGTGAGATATATGTCCACTCCGAACATTCATATTTGTCTAACTTCTATCTGACACCAATCTTTGACAATGACTTGACGTACAGATCGGCAGAACACATGTATCAAGCAGCAAAGTGTGATCTGGCAGGCAGACAAGACTTGCGCAATCAAGTTCTGGCAGTGTCATCTGCACTGGAAGCCAAACGTATTGGTGATCAGGCTGAGGAAAATGCAGAGTGGAGATCAAACAGGGAGAGGATACTGGCAGACATTGTTGAGTTAAAATTTGCACAAAACATGAGCCTACAGGCGAAACTACTGGGAACTGCTAAAGTCAAGTTAAATGAGGCAACCACTAACACATTCTATGGAATCGGCGCTACATTGAACAGCAGAGAATTGCGCGACAGGACCTACAAGGGTCTAAACAAGTTGGGTCTGATACTCCAGGCAACGAGAGATAGACTGCAACAAAACAAAGCATAATTTTTATACTGTATATCCAGGATACTGTATGTCGCATTTGATTGCTGAACATTGATGGTGATTGGTTCAGAAATTTCTTGTTACATTACCCCTCAAAGTGTTCGGTTGGGTTGGTTGCCTGGCGGACTGTCACTACATTAGCTGGCCCCATTGCCTCATTTGATGGAACTAGTCGTCCCTGGTGTCACTATTGAACATAAACACACTAAGGTAGATTTGGGTACCTGAGTGATTGCCAGCTAGTCAATAAGGACAGAGAGTTTGATGCATTACAGGCATACGTGGGGCAGGGACTATCATTAATGACAAGAGTCACACCAAACTGAAATACAGAGAGTGACAGTTTCCAGGTTGACTAGCCTACTAAAATGCTTTTCCTGATATAACCTTGCCTGCTAAATTTAACTGCATGGTATGTGGATGAATGTCTTCTGCTTTCTGTTTGCTTTTTCTTCCTTCCCGACTTTATACCATAGGTAACAACCCACAAGAATGAAAATAGTAGTCAAAGATGGCCCAAACCATAACATTCTCTGTAAAATCACAAATGCATGGCCATGAATATATGTCTACATATATTTCTGTGTCTGCATGTGTGTATATGTACATGTATTGGTAAAAATGCACTATTTTTGCAATGATGACGAAAGCTTCAATTTGAGTATTTATTGCAGTATTCAAATGTCCATGTTATCAATGAGAGATATTGATTGTAGATATCTGCTGAAAACTGTTTTGTTGTTGCTATGTTGTTTTTTCCAGTGGTGCGCATGGTTGTAGTTTTGTGAGTGTGACCATGGGGTTTCTGGACTGAACATAGGAATTGATAGGTATGTTCACTGTAATGACTACGGAGAGGATATTGCGGAGTGGTTTGACTGCCTGCCTCTCATCCTACAACGTATGGGACTTCATTTCTGGTCCCACCATGTGATCAAGGTGGGGTGTCAATTGCCATGGGTGAACATTTCTGTCTACTGGGACATGCATCTGATGATAGTGCACCACGTGCTCAGTTGTACCTGCAAATCTTAGTCAAGGTGATGACTGAGCCAAATTTTCCTGAAATTATGAACAACTGGCCGGCCTGAGGCAGATAAACAAATTTAACCATTGGACTGCGGCATACAGCTAGGTCGGTCCATAATTCACCTAGCGCGCATGATTGTACCATTGTACACTGGGCAGGATAGCCATATTTAATGCTCGGTTTGAAACCACTGACTGCACTGACATTTGCAGAGCATTGGCACATGTTGAGACATACTTGCAGGAATGTTGAAATATTGGTTCTCTCAAAAAGTACAATGTGGAATATTGATATTTTCTGATTGTTCCCTCACCCAATCATACAAGGTTATACTAACATGCTACCAACCAATAAGCTATCTGCTGAACATACACTAACCTGATAAATAATCCACGAATATCTGTCCTGACCAAAAAGAAGCACAATGTCTGACATCATGATCATGTCTATGACATTATTCAACACAAACGGGGGCATATGTATTCCCCCCACTAACTTACACAACAAGGAGTCCAACCCACCAGAAACACTGGGTCATGAGCCCAGGGTATGGTGGGTGAGGTGGTGGGGGAGCGTGGGGATGGCAGGGACTGTGTGGAAGGCATTACACTTCCTCTAGATGAAATCAAAAGCCAGGCTGGTTTCAAAATAGCACACCTTAATATTAGAAGCTTAATTAACAAAATTGACATGCTCAGAGTTGATCTGCCGTGGTCAAATATAGATATATTCACAGTATCTGAAACTTGGCTAACAAAAAGCACTGAAGATAAGCTTGCATCAATTAAAGGATACCAGTTAACAAGAGCAGATAGAACCACCAAACTACCCAATGGAAAGACTAAGATAGGAGTGGGCTTAGCAATATACTCTAAATCAAACATTGATGTGGATGATGAGACATTGAAGCACTTAAACCTATCTAACGCTACAATTGAAGCCCAGTGGGTTATAATTAAACGAGACAACTGTAAGCGCATTCTATTAGGGAATATATATAGGATGCCTAATGGCAGCCTAGATACTGCATTAGACTTATTAACTAACTGTTTGGACCAGATACCAGACTTAGACAAAATGGAGACACTGGTTATGGGAGATTTTAATGCAGATACAGCAGATCCAAGCACACAGACAGCTACAAAAGTTAGTCATTTTGCAGTTTCACAGGGATTGGAGCAGGTCATCAAATCTTGCACTAGAATAACCCGAAAAAGCAAAAAGATTCTAGACCTAGCCTTCACAGACATGAAATACTGTACTACTACAGGGGTAATTAACTATAATATAAGCGATCATAAACCAATCTATGTTATCAAAAAACAACCTAGGGATGTTAGGGGTCTAATAGAGTTCTGGGGTAGAACTTACAGTCAATACTCTACTGATAAATACTGTGAAACTCTAAGGCAGGAACCAATTGAAAACTTTCTCCAAACAGAGGACCCTAATGCATGTTGGCGACTATTATTGGATAAAATAACGCTAGCAGCAAACGAGAATGCACCTATGCGACTCTATAAGGTTAAAGAAAATCGTCCCAAATGGTTATCTAATGAAATCTTAGAGCTACAGAAAGATAGGGATTACTTTGCGCAAAAATTTGAACATACTGGCAACCCTGAGGATGAATTCATAGCCAAACAACTAAAGAATAAAGCAACGGCAGCCTACAGAGGTGCAAGGGCCAAGTTTCTTAAAACAGGAATAATTTTGAATAAAAATAACTCGAGGAAGGCATGGAGGGTAATTAATGATATAGCTCCAGCACCTGTACAGTCAGTGGGAAATCTAACCGATGAATTAACTGGGGATAAAATACCTAGGGGAGAGTTAGCAACTTTCATAAATAACTACTTTGTCGACATTGGTGAAAAACTAGCAAATCAATCAGAGGATATACCACTAAATGACAAAAAATACCACCCCAAAGTTAATACTCATAAATTTGAACTGCACCCAGTCACAGAGCAAGAACTTATCAAGAAAGTGCAGTTACTCTCTGAATACAAGTCATCAGGGCTAGAAGACCTAAGTTCCAGGCTCATCAAAGATGCCATGCTAGCACTGGCTACTGAATTCACATATCTAACTAATCTAATTATTGATACAGGTATCTACCCAGATGCATGGAAAAGGGCAATGATTATGCCAATCCCGAAAACGTCGAACCCTAAAACGTGTAATGAACTAAGACCTATATCACTTCTTCCAATACCAGGCAAAATAGTTGAGCAACTAATCCATGACCAAATAACAGAATTTTATGAAAGTACAGGTTACCTAGCAATAGAGCAAAATGGTTTCAGGAAGAACCACTCCACAACCAAAGCAGTGGCAGGTGTGCTAGACACACTAATGACAGGGATGGATCAAGGAAGATTATCTATTGCTGTCTTTATAGACTTTCGTAAAGCATTTGATACTGTAGACCACAAACTTTTAATAGAAAAAGCGGCAAATAGTGGTCTGGGCACAGGGACAACTAAACTGCTAAAAAATTACCTACTAAACCGTTCACAGTATACTAGACTTGAAGGTGTTAATTCCTCACTGAGAGAAGTGAAGACAGGGGTACCACAGGGATCTACCCTGGGCCCACTATTATTCTTAATCTACATCAATGACCTCTCACTAGTACTTGAAAAAGTAAAGGGAAGCATATTTGCTGATGATGTGGCACTGGTAGCTACAGATGTTGATGTGAAAGTAGCTGAATCCAAAATGAATCATGATTTAGAAAGAGTAAACCAGTGGAAAAGGGAAAATAAACTATCCATAAATATTATAAAAACTAAATATGTAATATTTGCAACTAAAACTAAACGTTCCAGTTCACCAATTGTCAGTATAAAAATAGGAGAGTGTATACTTAAGGAGGCTCTAAGTTATAAATATTTAGGTACTACACTTGACCCTACAATGTCAGGAACCAGTCAATTAAATAGAATTACCAGAACATTGGCAGCCATAATGAACACCTTCCGGAAAATAAGGCATTATATGAGCGAAGAGACTGCACTTCTATTGTACAAAACCACAATACTGCCCATCATTGATTATAATGACATAATATATAATATACTAACTAAAAAGCAGCAAGCAAAGCTCCAAAACTATTCAAAATAGAGGTTTGCGCACAGTATTTAAAGGAAAAAACACTACATACCATTGAGATGCACAATAAAGCTAAACTAGATGCCCTAAATATTCACAGAGACAAGCACCTATTAGGCCTAATGTACCACCGCGCGAAAGACCCATATTACATAGACACACCTACACAAGCCACACGTGCAGCACAAGCCACCCTCCTGAAAGTGCCACATGTTAAAACTAGTAAAATGAAAAAGTCACCGGTTGTTCTGGGGGGAGCACTCTGGAACCAACTACCAGCACGTGTCAGGAACAGTGATTGTTACAAAACTTTCAAGATAAACCTCCATGCACATTTAAATCAACCAGCCTAGGCCAAAGCAGATCAATGATACACTGGGTCGGTGTTGCCGTTCCTTTCCCTGTCCCCCCGCTCCCCCACCCCCAAACAAACACTGTAAACCCAACCAGTAGCGGCCAACTAGACCAAAAACCCATCTACAATGGAATGAGCCTGGAAATGATTGTAGTTGGATCCTACTGAGGTACATGATTAATCAATATTAACGTACTTACTAACTCAATAGGCCCCACCTGAGATTACCATGAACATAAGTTCAATCACAAAGGCCCACCCTACATCCCCCATCACCCTTTCAAAGAGTATGTTACTACTAGAAAGATAACCAGCTGTGCCCCACCCCTACTAATGCCTACCATACTAGTCTAACGTAGTTACCTCCCCGCATGTGTTTCTATTTTTCTTATCTTGTTCTTTAACTATCATTCATGTAACGATGTTTTGCTTATTTTCCTGTAATTGTCTATTTGTATATTGTTGTAGATTTGTTTACTGTGTAGAGGCAATTGTGATTAGGGCTGGAAGACCAGTGCATTAGCACTGACAACATGTTATTCAGAGGAATAAAAAACACTTGAACAAAAAAAACAAAAAAAAACCACACACTAATGACTATCGCTGTTCAGCATTGAAAACAAGTTATATCATGAACTTATGTTATGGACAGGGTAAATAAACCATCAATAAAAAAAAAATTGTAATTATTACTAATTCCAAGAGGGTGCCAGTAAATAATGATATATCGTTTTAAAGTGAGCAGAGTGACAGTTGGCTCATGGTATAGGAGGCGGGGGGAGCAGAGAGTGACCCGCTCCGCAGCAAATAACATGGAAGAAGATGGTAATGGGGGAAAACATTTAGGGGCTGCCGTTATTTATATCCGCATAATGAATTATATAGTACATATATGAATAGATATATAAATATATGAATAGTGATAAACCCTTTATTGCATTAATAAGCTCTGTAGTGGTCTCCCCCCCCCCCCTCCCCCTCCGGTTAGGGTGGGGGGCGGTTACTAGCATGCTCCGCCCCCCGCCTCCGCGGGTGGGGGGTACTCACCAGTCGCGCGGAAGCATACTCCCAACTCATACTCGCACTACCAGTCCATTATCATAAACTACTTGTTCCACTATCATAGCATAAGAATTATTATACATATATATATATATATATTATATATGTGCCTTGTTTTTAAACAGTTACAATGTACTGTGATGCCTCCGCTATAGCGTTCACTGTGTACCCTTGCTGCAATATTGATGCATAGAATATTGACCACGTGGGCTGGCGAGAGGATGTACAGTTTGTGTGTGTAGGTCCGGGGGAGGACGGTGTTGGGATGGCGTTGGTGGGAGTGTATACACGGAGGTGATGGCTGCCTGTTGTACCTGTCCACACATTTACTGCTCACCAGAGGATTGCGCCACTCAACACATGCATTATTGAGCTGCGGAAGTCATGGAGTTCTCCTTCCAGCCAATGAACCCTGGTTGGCTATGCACAAAAGACCAGAGTTCATCGCTCACACCTCGGCACTGCCCTGGGAACAGCACTGCAATTAAAGCTGCATAGTCCGATGGTTTTGCGTTTTGGTAATTTTTCTGAGATAACTATATTAAATTGATCGTTATATTCTACCTTATTTCAGGTTCAAGTAGCTTTTATTTTAAGTGGATAAGTTTTGAGATATTTGGAATTCAATCGTGTAAACTTAGTTTTGGCAAGCACGCCAAAACTCTGACACCATAGGATTCAACAGTAACAGGTTCTATCAAATTGTCTCAGCGTTCCCTTCTATGTGGCAATAAATTCTTAATATGTGCATCAATATCTAAGTCAAATCTATATAATTATTTTGGTTTTGAAAATTTGATGCTTCATCGGACTATGCAGCTTTAATGCATAATCATTACATTGCATCCTGAAGATCCTATTTGTAAATAATAATTTCAAGACATAAATATTCCTTTCACCTTAAAGATGTTCTTCCAAGATTCTTGACTTCTTACTGAGACATATTCAAAGCATGCTATGAATATTCATCGGCTAACTGTAAAGAATATGCATTGGGGGATCAAGATAATACCTCCTAGGTTGGAGACATGACGTCATGATTCATTGATGATGTGAAGAGAAAGGGATGAGGGTAAACCAGTAGGATGTATAGTGTGTAAGGGACATGGTTTCAAATTCAGTTACTAGAAAAAAACTAATATTAGATTTTCTCACTGACTTCATGGACCCTTTCTTCGTAAGTGTTCGTTAATAATCTGCTAAGCAATTAGTAAGTTATGGGTCTAATGATGTTTCTCTTTATTTAAACAAATAGAATGTTAGTTTTTCTCACTCACTTCGGCTGGTTTTCTTCTTAAGAGTTCATTGATATAATATGTTAAACAAATTACCAAATCTATTGATATATCGCTTGTATACGATATGGACTTAACAATGTTCTCTTCGAAGGTCCAGATAGAGATTATCATCAAAGGGAAGCTACCGGACGCGGGGGCCGAATCGGTAGAGCGCCGGCTTCCCGTGCGAAAGGTCAGGAGTTCTAAACCCAGTCGAATCAAACCAATGACTGACAAGATTGGCACTTGTCGCTACCTAGCCTGGTTCTCGGAATTACTAGGTTAAGGCAATGGTTTGGACGAGCCCTGGGCCGCGTTCAGAGGCCGTCTCGGCGGCACCTTGGTGACGGGCATGACATCACGCCAGTCTGAACAGCAAAAGCAGTTTTTCGCCTAAAAAATGGCCGCCCCCATAGGCGGCGGCCATTTGCAATGGGAAAGCTGTGCTGTGATAGGCTGAAACTACTGGATATGGCGGTCATTTTCTAGGCGCTTTTTGTATCCTATCAGAAAAGGGAGGCGTCGTGGAGACGTCGCCGCGACGCACTCTGAACGCAAATAGGCCAAAAAGCATCACGGAGACGGCGCCGAGACATTGCAGAGACATACCCTGAACGCGGCCCTGGTCACATAGCCCTTAGTGGACGTAGGTGAATGTAGTTGAATGTAGTTGAACGTAGTTGTATATACCGGCATCCGTACCGGCATTGTAGCGGCAGCCTGGTTTCCCAGTGGGGCAGCACTATAAAGTTAGCATGACTGTAATCCCGGAATAGCCGGTGTCTACTTTTTGTGCTGGGGGGTCGTTAAACAAAGAAGAGTATGCACTGTCACAATTCAGTAGACACCCATCCTGATATGACCGTAGATATTGTTAGGATGTAAAACCCGAATAAACCAGCACCTCTCTGGTCAGGAAGAGGAAAGTATCATTTTCGTCAGTCATTGGTTTGACTCAACCAGGAATTTCACTCCCGACCTTCCGCATGGGTTAAAAATTCCTCCAGTGTGTGCGGCGCGAGGGGGGCCACCCGGATGCAACTCCCCGACAACTGGGGGGGGGGGGGGGACTCCACCAATGCGCGGATGGAGGAATAGTAACAAAGTATATATGTCCCCTAGCATTTATACTTGTTTGGCTTTAGTGTGGTTGACCTGTGGAATGACTTTCCGGAGAGTGTCATAGCAGCAGAGACGGTGAACTGTTTCAAGTCCCGACTGGATGCATACTGGTCAAGCATTATATACATCTTGGAGCCAGTGACATTTGCTACAATCCACCATATCTGAAGAACTGTCTCGATTTCTATTAATTAAGAGCGGATTACAGGTCCAAGGCCTATTATAGCTGTATCCTATTGATTGATTGATTGAATGCCTCATAGATCACATATATATTACATAATGTAAATAAATTAATAGCTTTCTCTGACTCATGAGGGCGCTTCAATCATACCCACCTAGAGCGACCAGTGTCCTAGTTAATGGAGAAACCCGGATGTCTTGGAAATTGCGAACAAGTGGCTACCAGCCAGCTTTTCTCATGTCAGGGCCTAATCAAAGGTTTAATCTATTCAGGAGATTGTAGGTTGTAGGCAAATGCCTCAGCAACCCCGTAATAGGCAAGCTAACTCGCCAAGACCTGGCTGCTGTTCCACTTGGCGGTGTTTTTTGTGGGTTTTTTTTGTTGATGCTGTGTTTATACTGCCCATAGCGTGTAAGCTCAAGGGCTTGGGCTTGTTTTCAATGCTGGCCTGCAATAGTAGTGGTTTAATCTTATCACTCAGTAGGAGGTGATAAGATGTTTTTGTTTCTCACACAGTAACAGGTACATGGTGATTATTTAGTATCAGGTGTTCTGATAGGTATATTGTTTTTATTTTCTGATCACCCTTGTAGTGGGTCCAAATAGTATATTAGTTTTTTGGTTTTAGTTTTTTAGTGGTTGTTTACAAAAGTAAGCTACATATGCAATGCAATGTGGGACTGATTGGGGTTTACAACCTAGCAACGTCAGATGTAATAACAGGGCCTTGCCCACCAACCTACCCATAGGTAAAATACAGTATATTAAAAATATTAATTGTACTAGAAATCATTACTTTTATAATTAGCAGAGCAATATTACCCCAATACTGAATGCAAATATTTACCAGCGCTAGCTTGATCTAGTAATTTCTCTCACAGTGTTGGTTATAGCTGTCCGCAAACAAAAATTGTCGATCAATTCTACTGAGGTCAGTTTCACTTAGTTAGTCTAGATATAAATATCAGCCAACTTGCCACCATTAAACAGGGCTCTAGGCTAACAGATATCCTAGATGGCGCTATTGGTATACAACTACAGTGTACATATGAGTAGTAAGCCAGACAGGGAGGTGGTTTTAGCCGATAATAGCGTGAGTGTGTGTTACATGAAATAAGTGGAATATAAGCTATTATGACTATTGTCACAGTACTGTGTCCCTACCACGTGATTCTATAGTCACAGCACCGTGACAGCAGTAGATTATTCTACAATCACGGGTCGGCTCAGGGTTAGGATTTGGGTTTGGGTTAGGACTATGGTTGGATATTTTGGGTAGGCATTGATTATAGACTTCAGATCTAAACGACCCGTACCATGACGCTAGACTGCCGATCTATGTCAATGGTACTGTGATGCTAGACTGCAGCACTGCTGTAGCAGTACCATGATTTTAGAATATCCTTCTGTCACCAGGGTACTGTGACAATAGAGGCATCCACATTGGTCTGAATGTGACAATCTTGGATCTAAAACAATGGTACCATGACGCTAGACTGCTGATCTATATGAATGATACTGTGATGCTAGACTATTGCACTGCTGTGATTTTAGAATATCGTTCTGTCGCTGCGGTACTGTGACAATATTGGCGTCCATGTTATTGACCGATTTTTATCCAGTAGCCCTTATATAGGGGTAGCGGGGGGGGGGGGGGGCTACCTGCATATTACCGATACTTCTGCTATATTCTGAGAAATCTGAGCCATTTTATTTGCTTATAAGTAGGCAAACCCCAGCTCGGATGTGCTCGTGGGCATGCGCTCTCAACCTCCAATCTGTCCAGAATTTGTATTTAAAACTAATAAAAGGTAGGGTATTCTAGCAGAGCCAGCGAGAAGTTTCGTTCTTGACCAACCAATTTCTTGCTTGCTGTTTATACGGAAGAAGCTAACTAATATAAAATGACAAATACTATAAAGATTAAAATCCAACATTGTCATGCTGTCTTCTTAGATATAATTGTTTTAAACCAAATCTTTAAGATTCTCAAGGGATGGCAGCTGTCCCACTGCAGCTGGCGCGGATATCCTTGTTAACACTCTTCACTGCTCTTTGTTTGTTGGGGTTTTATGTCCCATCAACAGCTATGGTCATATCAGAATGGGTACCAACATGTGATAGTGTGCACTCATGGTGACTTTATAATACCCCATTAACAGACTGGGCTACCAGCACTATGACGTAATATCCCATTCAGTCACATTATCCTGATACTGAGCTCACCAGTTCTTGCCCTATCCTAGCAATGCCGAGCAACAGTCTAGGTGGTGACAAGTATAAATTTTGTAAGCCGTTGGTTTGACTCAGCCGTGATTCCAACTCCCGACCTTCCACACAGGGAAACCTGTGCTCTTATCAATTCGGCCACCGCGTCCTGTCGCCGTGAAATAAACATTGTTAATATAATCGCAATATAACTACAAAGAACAACAGAACAACATGTGCGGTATGCGAATTACACAAAATATATTGCTTTGAACAATTATGTAACTCCGGAAACGGATATAATAGCATCAATCCAGTTGTCCACATTTAACCTGTGTATCGTATTAGTATTAATATAGAATAACAATGAATGCTCTTTGAAGAAAATAGAGGAAAACACAATTTTGTGCCTGATTAATAAATATGGGGCACCTCATGACCTCACACACTGTCAGGATGCGCATGCGCCATTTATCAGACGCCGCAAACCTGCCCGTTACCAGCGTTAGTTGAGTATGTACATGCATGTTGTAACATCACAAGTTTGTTTATTATATTTATAATGTTTGCAAATACACTTGGCGCTTTTACAAAGTGGACGATAATCACAGAAAGGACACGCAGAGAGAAGAAGGCGACATCATGAAGGGAATCTTACATCAAGCCGTTGCATGACGGGAATATGAGGCATAAATATGTGTATATATATGTACGTATTTATGTATATATATATATATGTATATATGCATGTATGTACATATAATATATATATATGCATACATATGCATATATCACCCAATATCTGATGTCTACATTTTAGGCTAGGGGGTCATTAAACAAACATATGCATATATATGCACACATACACATAGATATGTATATATGTGCATATATGTACATATATAATAATATATGCATAAATATGAATAATATATGCGTATACATGCATATATATGTATGTATACATGTACATATATACATATATGTACACATATATGCATATACATTAAGGTACATACATACACCTACACCTACATACGTGTATATATGTGTATATGTACATGGGTCACTCTCCTGAAAACTGGCCAGAAGTGTCACATGGAGAGTTAAAATCTAATATTTGAATTTCTAACATTTTTTGGTTGCAAATGAAAGCTGGAAATCTCCCCTTTACATCTATGTAAAATATAAATTGATGAGATAGAAAATAAAGGTGTAGTCCATGAATATGATATCTCTTATGGCAGTATAACATGTGTTGCTCAGATGTAACACATGTTTAGGACACCACAGTCTGCTTAATAAAAATCTAAGCAGAATTAAATAATTTCATACTTAGAAGCATAATAATCATGGAGTAATATACAGAAATATGTAGTGCTTATATTGTTAAAAAAAAAGTAATTCCCTGCCATGCTTTATTCACTGAATAATTAGTGTACAATATTTGTGTGGCATCCAGACACCACATGTTACATCTGTGATGGAAATGTGTAATGTTATTTCTGAAGACATAAAATAATTCTTTTAAAATTTAAGCATGCATACGTGTTAATAAATACTTCCTTTTTGATTTGGGAACTGTTTTGTTTGATATATCAATGCAATACAAGATGTTAGTAAGGATTCAACCAGGTCCCATATGTCATGTTACAAATGGCTGACTGTAAAATGGGGTTTTTGGTACAAAAACACTTCATATCTAAAAGGACCAAAGTTGTGCACAGTTTATTTTTATTTCCTTTATTTCTTACATCAAATCTGAACATGAATATGAACAGCATAAGGACAAAAATAAGTAGGACAATTTTTAATTGATGTTTTAAAATCCCATCCCATGCTGACCAGTTTTCAGGAGAGTGACCCACATACACACACTGAACTGAGTGAATGTTTGTTTGTTTGTTGTTGTTTTACGTCCTAGCAACATCTAAGGTCATATCAGGACGGGAACTGAGTGAATGAGTCACGGCTACAAAAAGCGGATAACATACAATGGAAGAAGGGAGAATTTGAGGATATCTTAGAGAAAATCTGTTAAGAGCTTAGACTTGTATGACACCTTGTGTATATAGTGCGCAGCCTGAAGCTGGTTACTGGCGTGTGGCTGGTCCACACATCTAGCCCTACCACCACGCCAGGTACCAGCCTCCCTGTACAGCCTCCTTTTGGAACTGAAGCAGAAGAACAAGAACAAGAAGAAGACTGTCAACAGGTTTCCATGGCGATGCTAACTCCAGCTGGTGACGGTTATTAACATCCAGTTAAAGTTGCATAGTCCGACGGCATGGAGTTACTATCATTGTTCTGAGGTAAATATTCTTGAGGAGTTATACTGCCTATACTGTATAAATCTGAATAGACTTCTTTTCACCATTAGACAGTTAGTTGATAGAAAGCCTTAGTCTACAGTATTACCAACCGAAGCGATTTTTGACCTCCCATGACACATAGACATGGTATGAGAGCAATTGGCCTTTGATGATGCTGTAAGTTATACACAGCGGTGGAAATCCAAATTGGCGGGGGCATGGGAAATCGAACCACACACCTTCAGATTAGGAATCCGACCTAGAAAAAAGTCAGACAGTCTAACCACTCCGCCATAGAGAACACCACAATATATTGAATTCATCATTATAGTGTATCTTACTTTAGTTTGAAATAAATTAGATTTTAATTGGCTAACTATTTAGATATTTGAAACTCAATTATACAAACTCAATTATGGCATGCATGCCAAAATTCTTACACCATAGATTTTATGCAGTAGCAGGTTTGGATTAAATCGACTCAGTATGCCCTTCTAGGTAGCAACAAATGCTTAATAAGTTCGTCAATATCTAAGTTTTATGTGTAGAATCAAATCTAGCTCAATGTTTTGGTTTTGAAAATGTGATGCTTGATCGGACTATGCAGCTTTAAGTGAGACAGAAGATGGGTATATAAAGCTACATTGAGTGTCACCAGCTTACATGGTTGAATCATCCTTCACCCTTAGGTCACCTTCCATGGTTACACGCCCCTCCATGGTTGCACTCCCCTCCATGGTTACACTCCCCTCCCTGGTTAGACAACTCCCTCCGTGGCTATACCAGTTCCTCCAGGGGGTAGTGCCACGCGTACTGCGAGGCTTACTTGGTATCGCGTTGGAACCATTTCTCGCGAGACCTCGCAATAACCGGATGTAGTGTGTGAACGATGCACTGTAATGGTCTATTAAAGTTGCATAGTCCAACGGCTTTGAGTTATCTGGCATATTTCTTAGCTAAATACTTGTATATGAATGAGGCTGGGTCATTATTATCTGCATTATTTTAGTTTGAGTATAGTTTGATTTTAAAGGGTTAACCTTTGGCGATATTAAGAGTGAAAGGTAAAATATGCTAAATTCTATTTTCGGTGTGCACACCTAAATGCTGGTGGACATTGGTTTATCCATAACATAGCAACGTGGCATGGGAAGATAGAAGGGTCATTCTCTAAAACTGGATGCAAAAGTGTGACATGGAAACCAAAAGTGAAAACCTTCCAAATAATAGCAAAAATCCTTCCAAATAATAGCCTAATCCAATGTCCTATGAAGGTTTGCATGTTGTGCATATGTCAGAGTTGAAAAAAAATGAATTTCACTTTTTGAATTAGATCTTATACAAATTGAGCAATACATTAATATCACTTGTGTAACATGAAAATCAAAGACACATCCAGAACCTCATTTTAACATATACAACATAGTCAAACAAGATGTTCTTGATTACTGCTAAGCAGACATGGTTATGACTTCCCAGAAAAAAGTTGAAAAATAAGTTGAAAACAAGTTTGGCTACATGTATGGTGTCAATGTGTAAATTTTCACATTTTCACTCTAGTGCAAAATCATACAATTATAATGTTGATATCTTTTGTGGTATAAATTCAATACATGTAGACCTGCTAACCTACCTAATAGACAGAGGCTACAATAATTATTTGACTTGCTATCAATAAAACAAAGACTTAATTATCAGCATCGTAATGTGGAGAACAAATATGTGGTGCCCAGTTTTGGAGAATAACACAGAACTGCCAGGGGCATAGCTAGACCTTTAACGATGTGTACTCCTAATTTCGGCAGGGGGTTTAGGGGGCCGCTTAAGCGTAAGCTGGTGGATTTGACACATTTTAGACTTGAGTTTTCGACACTCCGGACTACTACATGCCTTCTCTCTCTCTCTCTCTCTCTCTCTCTCTCTCTCTCTCTCTCTCTCTCTCTCTCTCTCTCTCTCTCTGTGTCTCTCTTTATTATTTTTTAATTTGATTTTTTGTTGACAAAACGATGTGGATGTTTTGGCATACGCACGTACGCCTAGCTACGCCCCTGACTGCAATAAAGGTGCACTCAGTGACTGAGTGTACAGGTATCTATCTACATTCGATATGTAGCATCGAATATAGGTCAATGTTTTATTGAGTGTTTTATTTTATTTCTTTATTTTTTTTATTTTTACATTTGAAGCGTTCATCGGATTATGCAGCTTTAACTCCGCATGGAAGATGTCACTTTGACATCTAATCTGAAATTATTCCCCCTTCATTTAATGTTATCAGTTAAAATATTATCAGAGCGAAATGTAGCCAACAGCTTGCAAATATTGTTGTACTATAATGTCATCAGTTAAAATATTCCCAGACAAATATCCATTTTCCTTGTCACCATTATCACTGCAATCCATGGGAAATAGGAATATGATTCCAGATTGCAACGTAAATACACTGGTAAATATGCCACCTTATCTTCAATATGGTAATTTATGGTCGTAAGTATAAATATTACCTGACAAATATCCAGTTCCCGACGTAAAAGTTACATCTCAATTGCCTCACCAGTGAAAGGACTACCAGACAAAATGTACAGTGCACAGTTTGCAATTCCTATAGCAATTTAAAGTTATTAATTCAATTATTACCGGAGCATAAGACAGTTTCCAGATCTTCCCCTCCTCATATCAATTTATGTTCATCAGTTAATATATTACCAGACAAATGTTCAGTTCAAGGGTTTAAAATTGATATTGCAATTCATTGGTATCAGTTAAATGATGTCCAAAACAATGTGTGCAGACAGTCACCAGTTTAGCATTGCTATTCCATCTGATAAACATCAGTTAAAATATATCTAGAAAAATTACCAGTTCCCAGAGTAAAATGTCATTTACAGTCACCAGTTAAAACTGCTATAATCCGATCACAGCATCACATTTTTTAGGCCAAAGCATTTAGCTAGATTTGATTCTATGTATCTAACTTAAATACTGGTGCACTCATTGAGAATTTGTTGCTGGACAGAAGTTAATTTAAAAGAACATATTACCGCTAACACCTGTTACGTCAGAGTTTTGACAAACATGCCAACATTAATTTTGTATGTTTTCCCTTCAATTATATCTACAGTTAGCCATTTGAAATAGAACATACTTTTAAGATATCTCATAATCATCAACCTTATATATATATATATATATATATATATATATATACAAGTCAGGATCACGAAAAGAGACCAATTGGGGAAGTTGTCGGCGTCGATCATTGGATGTCGGCATCGAACAGTATAATTATAGTTTAGCATTGATAGAGGTATTGGAAAGTCCTTAAATTTATCCTGAATGTAAAGGTAGAGAAAACACAACAACCTTATTTGTTTCTAGGATAATTTAATATAAAACAAAGAAATGCACAACACTTTAAGAATTGCGACGCCGACATCTGTTAGAGTTGTCGGCGTCGATCATTAGATGTCGGCGTCGATCGGCATACTTATAGTTTAACATTGACAGAGGTGTTGTAACATCCTTAAATTTATCCTGAATATAAAGTTAGAGAAAATACAACAACCTTATTTGTTTCTAGGATAATTTAATATAAAACAAAGAAATGCACTACACTTTAAGAATTGCGACGCCGACATCTTAAATAAACCACCAATTGGCCCATTTTCGTGAGGCTGACTCATACACACATATATATATGTTATGTATAACATATTATGTGAGTATAAAGATATGAAAGGGATTATTATGCTTATTGTTATACTCCATAAAATGCAACACAATACCGGTGGCGCCATCTTGGCTCACCTCTCCTCAACTGGATGTCGACCAGTATCAGTCACACCGGAGGATTTCTTTCAATGGAAGGGCATATAATCCCTTGCCAGAGATTAAAACTACTCAACCCACTACCTTCTTGTCTCTCTTCTGATTTGCATTGCAGCTAAATTTTTATATATTAAAAACCACAAATTTAAAACCTTTGGACTATGCAACTTTAAATGCTTACAAGTACAGTTCCCAGTTCACCATTGCTATAGCAATTTTCGGTCATCATCACAGGTTTTACTGACCTAAAAACTAACCCCCCCCCTCCATCCATCCATCCACCTGCCTTAATTTACCCACTAAAGCATCTCAAATTACTGATAACGTGGGAAATACAAGAATATATATTATATATATATATATATGTGTCTATACATGACTGATTATCACCAACTGCTACATGAAACACAAAGAAAGAAACACCAACGTAGACGGTGCAGACGCCAAACGCCGAAGCTGATCACGTGGAAACACCACGTGACCACGTGACTACGCGTCTGCATAATTTGGATGCTTCTGCATAATCGAATAGGCTCGCCTGTATCTAGAGTACAAACTGCTGCCAGTCTCCAAACCGGGCAACTATCCACAGGCCCCCCCAGGATAGGCGCATACCCAGCCCACACCATGCCGAGAAAAAAAGAGATATGTATTTAAAATATATTTTGATTTATTTGAACGATCACCGTTGTAAAATGTTCAAAATTATATACATGGTTGAGAGGCTCCTTCACCGATTGACTCGTTACCGGTGCTGTAACCAGGTAACTGCAAGATTCTTAGCAACGCCTATTCAAATTCTTGCAAGATCCTAGCAATGCTGGTTTAATTGGTTGCAAGATCCTAGCAACGCTGGTTCAATTGGTTGCAAGATCCTAGCAACGATGGTTCAATTGATTGCAAGGTCACAGCAACGGCTGGTTCAATTGATTGCAGGTCATAGCAACGCTGATTCAATTGGTTGCAAGGTCATAGCAACACTGGTTCAATTGATTGCAGGATCATAGTAACACTGGTTCAATTGGTTGCAATATCCTGGCACCACTGGTTCAATTGATTGCAAGGTCATAGCAACGATGGTTCAATAGATTGCAAAATCCTAGCAACGCTCGTTCCCCTGGTTCAGCTGCATACAAGATCCTAGAATTACCATGCAGATGCCTACAATATCCTAGCAATGCTCGGTCAAACGGTTGTAACATCCCAGCTCTGCTGATTGAATTATTTGTATCATCCTAGCAACGCAGGTTAAATCCTCCCATGGCTGCTTCAACTCCATGTAAAATCCTGGCAATGCTGGTTCAGATACTACTAACATCCTAGCAACAGTAATTCAGACACTTGCAAGATGCTAGCAACGCATATTAAGAAGTTTGTTTGCAAGATTCTAGCAACACTGGTTAAATATTTTGCCAGATCTTAGCAATACTGGTTCAGTTGTTCATGGTGCTCCGATCAATGCAAATTCAAATGCTTGCGATGTCCTAGCAACTCCGGTGCAATTCACTGCAGGAGCATAGCAACCCTGATTATAATACTTGCAGGATCCTAGCAATGTTGTTTCAGATGCTTGCAGAAGCTGTAGGTTTGCTGTAGTTGATATGTGCCAATTAAGATATGCAGATGGTAGTGGTAGCTACAGTAAAACTAATCATTGTAATGATTGTAATCATTGTAACGATAATAACACTTGTAACACACAGCCTGGTATCGGCTAGTTTGAACGTGCGCGGCATTGTAGCAAGTCGTTGTTACATCCAGGGTGGCCAGATCGAAGAGAACATTGAATTGTAGTCAAAACAAAGAGAAGAAAATGTACCAATCTTCATATCAATAGGTGAAGTTGAATGCAGGATGGCCTACATAGAGTATATAGTGGATATGGCAATCCAAAACTTATAATATACATATATATTCACATATATATCCAGAGATATATATGAGGCTGTCTCAATAGGTGGTTAAGTAATTTGGGACAAACTTTGTCGATTGTAATGATCAACATACTATCGGCTTATGCATTTGCTCAGGAAAAATTGATTTATGGTGTTTCATAATTCCAATAGAATACATATTGATTTGAAGCAAATGTCCTCGTGTTTTCAGTGTAACCGTTTCTGTGCTCTTTTGTGTCAATCGTTACATGGACAAAAAAAAAAGAAGAGTTATCACCTTTTGAGACAGGTACCTATATGTGAATATAGGTACTGGTAGTCATTTTTATATCTTTAAACTGGACAGTTAATTAAAGTTAATGACACATTGCTAGTTAAAGGCAGAATAATACCAACAAAACCCAGAAAGATTCTATCTTGTTTACATACCTAATATTACATATATATATATGTATTTTCATATGTATGTGTATATATATTCATATATATATATATGTGAATTATATACTCACATGTAGATATGTGAATATATGTGAATATATATGAATATATATGAATATATATTTGATTATATATATTAGATTAGATAGACATTCATGTATATATATGTGAATATATATGTGAATATATATATATCTGAATATATATATCTTTTTTTCATATATATATATACATATACATGGCGACACTTATAGTTTACGTAGGGCATGGTTAGGTACGCTCATCGACAGCATAACATAGAACCATGCCCCGATAAAGAATATTTCAAGGGTTATTTTTCTCATCTGAACCCATGGAAGAGATGGAACCTAACAAACATTAATACCATTATTTTCTCCATTTTAAAATATAGGTATCAAATACCGCCGTCTCCACAGCCATGACCACGCTACTAAATTTCTTAACCTTTCTCCTCCTTTAAATATCCAGCTCGACATGTCATGGGCATGTCCATACCCGTTCCGTAGAATGATATATGAAGAGTTTAGGTGCAAAACCTCGTAAACGTCAATAAAAAATGCAGTTTAACTAAAAAGATTTGTATCTGAAAATAATGGTGATGGAGCAATGAACACAAAAGTAGGAATGCAAACAAATAAACTTTTTGAGGGTTTGATTCCAATGTTTATATCAATTTTTGGATTGTCGTTTATGGGGTTTTGCGCCTGAACTATTCATATGTTGCCTTTTAAATGTTACTTCCTCTTCGAATGTCGTTAAAACGACAAAGATGGCCATGCCATAACATTCATACGACCACATCCATGTAGTTTATATTTCCAATGGCCGCCTCAATTCGCAAATACCATCGCTACAACCATGGTGACAATGCTAATTACGTTTGGTTCTCTTTGAAATGTCCTCCTCCTCGAAACACCTAACCGCCATAGCAATGGCCTCACCACAAAATTAGCATTTTTTCCCTCTCTTTTAAAGTTTCGCCTCAAATGCCACTATTACCACAATAATTTAAATATATCAATTATGCAAACTAGAAAAAGAGAGCAATTAATTTTATATATTTATATATATACCAATCTAAAAATACAAACTAAGGAATAAGCCAATTAAAAATGAAGAGACAAAATAAACCAATTAAAAACAAACTCAAGAATAAATAAACCAATTAAAAACAAGCAAGCAAAATAAACCAATGAAAAGCAAACCCAAGAAGAAACAAAGTAAAAACAAACAAAGAAAATAACCCCTTTTTCTGTAATAACTGATTTTTGTTTAAATAACAATACCAACAACAAAAACTAAAGAATAACAAAATTATTCAAACAAAACAAAAACAACAAAAAATAAACCCTAAATTGTAAGCTTATCCACAGTGGGAGACATCAGTTCTTCACCCACCACCACACTCCCCCCACCCCCACCCACACACCCACACACCCACACCCACCCACACACCACCGCGGCGGCGGCTGAGGCGGAAGCGGAAGCTGAGGCGGCATGGCGGGGCGCCCCCTCCCGGGCCTCAGAAGCCGCCGCCCGACTTCTGCTGCACGCCGCCGTAGTTGAACCGCTTGGTGGCGCTGGTGTTGAGCTTGTCGGGACGGCCGTGCTGCCCGTTGTTCACCGGCCCCGGCCCGGTAGAGGGCGACGGCGGCGTCGGCGTCGTCGCTCCTTCCTGCAAGGGACCAGTCAGACAGCCAGCCAGCCAATCAGAGGGCGTCTTAGAATTAAAACACTGTTAATGGCTAAGTCACAAACCGCCGGTGGCGTGCTCGCGGCGGCCGTAAGTCGCCAAATTGGCAAAACCTAACGGCAGTACGGTTGGATATGGTGGCCGTACGGCGACCATACGTTTATTTGCTTGCGATTTGTTTAACTTGACATTAAACTGTTTTCAGAAATTGCAAGGGCATAGCCAGCATATTATCACAAGATGACCATACAGTGGCCATACGCTGACTTTAATAATGCAGTGGCTGCATTGATTGATTGGTGGTTGGTTTACGCCGTGTCGGCAGCATAGGCCATATTCACGGCGAGAAATGTTAGTTTTTTGTTCACATGTAAAAGCAGACAATCAATTATGTGCCAATAGACACTCATTAAATTAGAAAGCTCACAATCATATATTTGTGGTCAAGGGAAACAAATTCCCATAGAAAAAGAAAAGTTTGATCAATAATTGATAGAATTTATTTAGTAAACCATATGAGGTGGTACAGTTCAGCTGCCCTCAAAAAGGCTAAAATGTTTTCTTGTCTTACTTTAGTAAAAAGGTTATGCATACTGTCTGCAGTGTAGAATTGTTGGTGCAGGGCCAAAAAATCAACGCAACTTAGTAAAATTACTTTGAGTGTCAGCGGGGACTGACACCCAATACATTCAGGGGGAGGTTCCCCCTTGAGCAGAAAAGCATGTGTACGCCACGAGTGGCCAATACGGCAGTGGCTAAGGACCACTTGGTCCCGCCGACCTCCCGCATGGGTCTCTGGTGGTTTTCCCACAGACGGTTCAATTTCTTTAAGTTTATTAATGTTTTCATCCCACTCATGTTGCTATTTGGATTTTATGTGGGTGGCTATTAGTGGTTTAAGATCAAAGGGAGGGACTCAGTGGCTACAAGAAACCTTGTTGCAGCGGTGGTAACAACTGTACCGCTGCTGATTGCTGTAGGGACCCCATACGATCTGTGAACATTTCTACCGCAGACCACAACACTGTACGATTTGTAAAAATCGCATCCATAGACCGCAGACTGCAGAACCATATAGCGGCATCATGACATGTGACCTAGGCATAAAGTTGTAAAAAGCGGGAGGCAAATGTTGTGACTGTGTGGAATACCAAGTACATGTATACGGCATAGTCAAAGGGTTTTTAATTAATTATTAGTGACAGTGTTTGTTTGTTGTTGTTTTATGTCCTAGCAACATCTGAGGTCATATCAGGACAGGTACCGACTTGTGACAGTACACACTCATCACGACTTTATAATCATAGTACTGCCCGACTCGGAAATCAGGCCACTGGCACCATGACCCGATATCCCCCTCAGTCACATTATCCTGACAGTGAGCTAACCAGTCCTTACCATATCGTACTAATGCCAAGTGCCAGGCTGGGAAGCGACAAGTATCAACTTTAAAGTCATTGGTTTGACTCGACCGGGAACCAAACTCCCGACCTTTCGCACGCGAACCCCATGCTCTATTTAGGGATTTCTATTGCGGCGAACTACATCTTTATAACCCTCTTGTATAATTAGAAACTTGTGAGTCTCAACATGCTTCAGTTCTATATAATTCTGAGAGCCTATCTAACACGTAAGTATTCCCTGCTGTACATCACTCAGACATCTCAGTAGGGCCATTAAGGGCCAAAGGACACTGATAGCCAGAGTCATGGTCTTGTTCGAAATAACTCCTAGGGAATAGGTTGCTTCAATATATACAAAGCATAACTAGTCATATTTCATAGAGATATTTGTCAATTATTAAAGTTCTCTTGGTCATGTTGCCTTTTTCCTTCCCCCCCTCCCCCTACCCCCCAATTCCTCTGACCACTATCCATCGAAAGCCAATTCCCGACCACATGGGACCGCTCTCAGCGGTGCCTATTCAGTGCTGCAGATTTGCAGCCTTCAGCGCACCAATGCGACTGAAAACTCCCCAAAACCCCAAAACAACCCTTAAAGTTGCCTAATAATAATGGTTTTGAATTTCCACCATTTCCTTCAGATAAATATATCACTTTGATTGTTATAATATATAATCTGTGTTTAATTTAATTTGGAGTACCTGTTCTTCTAAATGGTTAACTTTGGGGATATTTGAAGTAAAAGCATGTGAAATTAATTTTGATGTGCACACTGACATGCTGCCTACTACCAGTGTATTGTTTATTCATTTTCGACAATAGCAGCAGAGTAGTACAGGAGCACCAAACTGCAATAAATGCTTTAAGAGTGTATGAGCTGGAAACGAAGGATCACGTTTAGCTACGTGTTTTGGTTTAAAAAAATGTTCTACCTTCGTCGGATCATAACACTTTAACAACAGCCACTGCAACTGTTGCAACAAAAAGGCTTGTCAGAGAGGAATGCTGCGTCAGCAGAATGGATATAGTTACATTTCCTTCTGATGAAGTTAGGACTGGAGATCTTTTGGGAGTTTTGTTTGTAATTATCAACATAGCATTTAGAATTACAAAATGAAAACTATCAACAAACTTGCCTCGTCCTGATATCACCTTAGATGTTGCAAGAACGTAAAACTCCAACAACCAACCAACAAACTTTCTTAATTGTGTACTGATTGTTATTGTCATTGCATTAATACCTACATTTTCCTTACAATTACTAGTATTCTTATCGTTGTTATTATTATTATTGTTTTCCATAATATATCATCAATTTAAGGTTAAGTGCAGTAGCTGTTGTTGTTCTACGTCCTAGCAACATCTAAGGTCACATCGGGACGTGACTGCAGTAGCATTTAAGCAATTCTCTCTCAGTCGAGGGAAATGCTTGTTTGTGTGTTGTTGTTTTACATCCTAGCAACATCTAAGGTCATATCAGGACCGGTACCGACTTGTGACAGTGCACACTCATGGTGACTTTATAGTTCTGCCCCACTGGGAGACCAGGTCACCAGCACAATGACTTGATATCCCACTCAGTCGTATTATCCTGACACTGAGCCAACCAGTCTTTGCCCTATCCTAATAATGCCGAATGCCTGGCTAGGAAGCGATGAGTATCAATTTTTAAATCATAGCTTTGACTCGACCAGGGTTCGAACCCACAAAACCATGGGTTCAGATCCCCCGATCTCCCAAAACAGGAGACGGACGCTCAAATCATTCAGCCATCCCGTCTTGTAAAGGCAAATGTCATAGCTACCCAAAATAATATATAGATATTCTGTATTAATTGTTAATCACCAAATTCTGCTTACAGTTCAACACAATATTGGCCCAGAGATTGATCCTTGCGGAGCCTAGCTTTAACCCATGCACATCACGGTTTAAAGCTGCATAGTCCGATGAAATCATCAAATTTTCAAAACCAAAACAATGATCTAAATTTGATTCTACATATCTAGCTTAGATACTGTTGCACTTATTAAGCATTTGTCACCACACAGAAGGGAATAGTGAGGCAATTGAATATATCATGTTACTGCAGAATGCTATGGTGTCAGAGTTTTGGCAAGCTTGCCTAAATTAATTTTGCATGGTTGCACCTCAAATATCTAAAAAGTTAGCCACTTAAAATAAAAGTTACTTCAAGCTAAAGTAAGGTACGTTATAACGATCAACCTAATGTATTTATCTCAGAAAATTTCTGAAACTGAAAACCATCGGACTATGCAACTTTAAAGCTAGTATTATATAACACTGCAGGCTTTCACTTCGGACCTACCTCTCTGATCGGCGGTGGTGGCGGGCAGTGTTTGCGCCCGTCGACATTAGGGTTGCCGCGGTCGCTTAGCAACGACTGGAGAGCCTGACGTCGGTTGTCACGTGGTCTGAATGGCCCGACTCCGAGCTGCTCCAGGGCGCCCCCTTTTAGGCAGCAGCTGAACAAGGCGCCCATCGCGCTGCCGCTGGAGAGGACAGAGGTCAAAGGTCAGACGAGAGTGCCAGACCACCCCAGGAACGTCTTGTGTCTTGTTTTCTCATCCTCTACGCAAGGTGAGTTTGGGTAAATGTCAGATAAGGAACGTGTGGGTGGATAGAAGTGGGTCATTCTCTAAAACTGGGCACAAAAGTGTGACATGGAAACCAAAAATGAAAACCTTCCAAATAATAGCCTGATCCAATGTCCTATGAAGGTTTGCATGTTGTGCATATGTCAGAGTTGACAAAAAAATGAGTTTCACTTTTTGAATGAGATCTTATACAAATTGAACAATACGTTAATATATCACTCGTGTAACATGAAAATCTAAGACACATCCAAAACCTTATTTTAACATATACAACATAGTCGAACCAGATTTGATTGATTACTGTTAAGCAGACAAGGTTATGACTTACAAGAAAAAACTTGAAAAATAAGTTGAAAAAAAGTTTGGCTACATGTATGGTGTCAATGTGTAAATTTTCACATTTTCACTCTAGCGAAAAATCATACAATTATAATTGTTGATATCTTTTGTGGGATAAATTCAATGCATGTAGAACTGCTAACATAACTAATAGACAGAGGCTACAATAATTATTTGACTTGCTATCAATAAAACAAAGACTTAATTATCAGCATCGTAACGTGGAGACCAAATATGTGGTGCCCAGTTTTGGAGAATAACCCAAGTACAAAACAAATA
This sequence comes from Branchipolynoe longqiensis, assembly GCA_030323885.1. Taxonomy (NCBI): domain Eukaryota; kingdom Metazoa; phylum Annelida; class Polychaeta; order Phyllodocida; family Polynoidae; genus Branchipolynoe; species Branchipolynoe longqiensis. The sequence goes on along the minus strand of CM059186.1, from coordinate 9,567,439 downwards.
GACGATCTCTCAGAATTAAAGACATTGTCATGGGGGTGATGAAAATGGGAAATACTGCGCCTAGAGCGGGACTCGAACCCACATCTCTTTGCATTCCGGGCCAGTGTGCTAACCATTACACCACCTAGGCTCCCTGATATCACCACACTACCCACACCTACCTGTCTATGTTGGTACTTGCCTGAGAGGTCAGTGCAGACCACTACACTCGTCCCCCTGGAATTGTAAGTCTTTTAATGCTTACAATTACATACATACAGGCAAGGCAACACACTTACATACACAGGGTAGGTTCAACAACTATACAGCATGTAGCTTGTACAGGATCATGGTCACGGCACCAGTGTCATGGGGGTGATGAAAATGGGAAATACTGCGCCTAGAGCGGGACTCGAACCCACATCTCTTTGCATTCCGGGCCAGTGTGCTAACCATTACACCACCTAGGCTCCCTGATATCAACACACTCCCCATGCCTACCTGTCTATGTGGTTACTTGCCTGAGAGGTCAGTGCAGACCACTACAACATTGAATGGCCAGCTGATTTTTGTGGATGTTCTTAACAAGACAATTTTCTGTATATATCAAGATAAATTCATATTCTAGAAGTATGACCTGAGGACAAAATGCTACACCAGGAACATATGGGTGTATAGAAGTCCTCAGGAGACTGGCAACAACTAGATATAATTTTCCAGAGTTATCAACCTGATTAATTGATTATAGTAGATATTCTTGACATGACAATTAATTATATCTTTAAAATGAAATTCATATTCTAGAAGAATGAATTGAGTACTAAATCATGCTACACCGGGAACATGTGGATATATAGAAGGCCTCAGTCGCCTGATAGCACATAGATAATTTGCCATAGTTATCAACCTGGTTACTTGATTTTAGCATGTATTCTTAACGTGACAATTTACTATATCTTTAAAAATAAATTCCTATTCTAAAAGTATGCACTGACGACAAAATGCTACACCGGGAACATATGTGTGTATAGAAGTCCTCAGTCGCATGGCAGCAAATGGATAATTTGCTAGAGTTATCAATTTGGTTATTTGAGTTTAGCATATCTATTTTTAACATGACAATTTACTATATCTTTGAAAAAGAAATTTCACATTCTAGAAATAGGAACTGAGCACTAAAATGTGACACAAGATACATATATGTGTATAGAAACCCTCAGTCACCTGGCAGCATATGTGTAATCTACTTGAGTTAACAACATATTTATTTGATTTTATTCTTAGCATGTATTCTTAACATGATACTTTACTATATCTTTAAAAAAGAAATTCATATCCGAGAAATACGAACTGAGGACTAGATGTTGCAGAAGGGATATATCAGTGCATAGAAGTCCTTCATCTGACAACAAATAAATAATCTTCTTTTTTTTTCTTTTCTTTTTTTTTCCTTTTTTTTTGATGAGGTGTTTGTTTATGCTGTCCTACTCTACTATAGCTTTCACCACAGCTACTTGGTTTTAGCATGTATTCTTGACATGGAAATTTACTATGTCTTTAAAAAGTAATTCATATTCCAAAAATATGAACAGGGGACTATTTGTTATACCATTCACATATGAGTCCCCAGTCGCCTGGCAACAAATATATAATCTAATGCCTAGTACACACGGTTGTGCGCATCCATCTACCGTATACGATCTAAAACTGCCCGTTTCGCACACAAAAATCGCTAGGTGTGCACTCCCCGTGCACACCTAGCGATTGCGATTCGCGACTAAAAACTCAGTTTTAGGGCTAAAACGGGCCGATTATGATTGCGATTCGCAATTCGAAAAATGAATCGGCCCGTTTTCAGTTTTAAGCGGGTCGGGTCGAGTCACGGGTTTTAGTGCGCGAAACGTATATGGTAGGTGTGTACCAGGCATAAGGAGTTAAAGATATGGCCACCTAGTTTTGATAATTGTGAAGAAGTAAGGGGTTTGCTACTTATATTATTGCTCCTTTATTAAAGCTGCATAATCTGATGAAGGCATCACATTTTCAAAATCAAAACTCTCATCTAGATTTGATCCTATAAATCCAACTTAGATATTGGTACACTTTTAATACATGTCTTGTTGTATCGATGGAATTCTAATTCAATTTACTAGAATCTGCCAGTGTTGATGTTTTTGCTGTGCAGACTTTCTATGTGCATGCCAAAATAGATTTGGCACATTTTAACTTCAGATATTTAAAATTGAACCCTTTAAAGTATAAGTTAACTAATATAAAGTAGAATATAATGAGTCGAATATATATATATATATATACATATATACATATATACATATATATATATATATATATATATATATATATATATATAAAGGAATGTGCCAGAAAATCAGAACCTTCGGAATATACAACCGACAACTTCCCGAACCGGAAGCTGAGACTACCACCGTTAGTAGTTCCGGTTTGGCCTTTCTGTGTAGCTCAATGTGGCCCGTATGGTATTACTGGCACTGACGCCATTGTCAACAACCAAATACAAAATCTGATGAATTGCTTGGCATCCTGATGGTGTATTTCTGATTTTCCAGATAATTGCTCACCCACTGCTCGACCATCCACCTGACCTCCGCCCCTCCGCCCCTCTGCCCCTCCGCCTCTTCGCCACTCCACCATTCTGCCCCTATGCCACTCCGCCCATCTGCCACTCCACCATTCTGCCACTCTGCCACTCCGCCATTCTGCCACTCCGCCCCTCTGCCACTCCGCCACTCCGCCACTCCGCCACTCCGCCCCTCTGCCACTCCGCCACTCCGCCATTCTGCCACTCCGCCACTCTGCCATTCCGCCCCTCCGCCATTCCGTCACTCTGCCCATCCACCACTCCACCACTCCGCCATTCCGCCACTCCACCACTCTGCCATTCCGCCCCTCCGCCTCTCTGCCACTCCGCCATTCTGCCCCTATGCCACTCCGCCCATCTGCCACTCCGCCACTCCGGGGGGGTATGCTTCTATTGGGTAGCATGCTTTTATTGGGAGATATACGGTATAAGACGTAAAACGTATTATGTGAGTATACGTGTGCGGAATGGAATTATTATTATATTGTACCGACTATTCTATGTACTACCTCCACTTCTCATGCTCGACCGGTGGTGCCGCCACCAGTCCTCCTCGTTCCTAACGAGCACAGGAAACCTCACTCGCACCGGAGGATTTTTTCTTCTTTTATATATACTGTATAAGTATTATATGAGTATAAAAACCTGGAATATCCCTCCTTTCCCCCTTCACTCACTTAGTTTCATGGACTGATGGAGTCTGTGCTCCAGCCTCTCCAGCCCCAGCTCCGATGGTGAACACTGCACACTGCAACCGCCACTCACTGTACCGCTGCAAATTTATACCGGTGTGGCGGTTTCAGCGTGTTCCCGTGCTCAGACGTGTACCTCGCTTCTGCGCATGCGTCAGAATCTAATAAACATGGCCATAATCGATTAACACTACCCGGGCGACTCGGGTCATCCCAGTCGTCAGCATTTCAAATAGAACACGGCGAGTGGAGTCGACAAATACACATGCCGTGTGCCAAAAAAGAATAACTTAGATTAATTAAATGGAAATATAGGTAAACTAGGCCATCATAAAATACTTTAAATCCTATTTTGCTGTATTTTTTATCGGCTATTAAAATTTTTTTTTAAATTGTCCACCTGAGCGCGGAGAAGCGTATTCGATTATTCGACCCGAGTTTGTAGGATGTGCGCATGCGCCAATAAGTGTCTCGGGTGATCCGAGTTGATGCGAAATCTGCGCATGCGCAGAAGCAACGGGACACGTCTGAGCACGGGAACACGCTGGAACCGCCACACCGGACAGCATGAGCATTGGATAGCTTCCCTCACAGGAAGTCGCTGGTTTGAACTCTGACTGACATGAAGAATAGATAGGTCTCGAGTTTCGCAAGGGCAATGAAGAACAGAGACGGCTGGAGAAATTTGGTTGCAAAGTCACATGTTGTCCCCAACTGATCCTCGCGGTTCAGGGATTGATGTTGATATTGATGATGATGATGATGATGATGATGATTACGATGATATATTATATGTGAGGGTAGTTCCTGTTTTTTCTGCTGGCGCCACCTGCGAGTAGTCAACAACTATCGTCTCTCGCGGCACTGTCACTGTCAGGCGGAATTTAAATTGTATGTAGATGTATAACATCGACAAATCCAAACATGTCTGCAGAACTCTAAAAGAAAGAAAAAGAAAAAAGAAAAAGAGGGGAAAATCGGTGGGGAAAAAACTGAAAAAGGAGAAGAATTTTAACAAAAGAAACTGCCAGCAACAGCTGGCAGTTCTCACACAAGCCGCTAGGTGGCGTGCTTTCGCTTAAAACTAAAAGCATGCCGGGTAACCGACAAGCTGCCGGACGTGCCGCGCAGCGTCTGGGCGCATGCGCAATGCGGCGCGGGTTGTTTGGAGGGGGAGCAGGTGGTGACGTCACACTGAGGTCAATATGAAGCAGAATGCGGGCATTATTGTTGGCTCAGTCGGGCGCTTGTGACGGAAGTGTCAGAGCCCTGGAGACCCGGTCAATTCCATTACAAGAAAAGCTGTTTGTTGACCTCAAAGGATTTGTAGTTTGGGAATGGCTGAATTAATGGTGTCCAAAAGATGCTTTCTATTTGCTTCCTCGTCTGTCTGTCTGTCTCTGTTGTGAAATTGTGTGATTTAGGTCTTAGAATGCACAATGCTCGATGGGTTGTTTGTAGGGGCAAAAGGTGGTGGAATTACACTGACGTCAATAAGAAGCAGAATGCAGGCATTGTTGGCTCAGTCGGGTGCTTGTGACAGAAGTGTCGGAACCCTATAGACCCAGTCAATTACATTACAAGAAGAGCTGTTTGTTGACCTCAAAGGATTTGTAGTTTGGGAATGGCCGAGTTAATGGTGTCAAAGAGATGCTTTCTATTTGCTTTCTTGGTCTCTCTGTCTATATTGTGAAATAGTGTCAATTAAGAGTCAGAATGATAACTTCATGCTTGAATTGTATCTTTTCCTAACTCGTGTGCTTCAATACTGATCTATCTCAGCTGGGGCCTTTTTGAGGAACTCCATTTTGACATGTATACATTCAAAAATGGTGAATTCAATTGAATGTTATAATCTACCTTACTTTACTTTGAAGTAATTTTCATTTTAAAAGGCTACGTTTTTAGATATTTGAAAGGTAAACATCTCAAATTAGTTTCGGCAAGCATGCCAAAACTCTGACACCATAGGCTTCTACAGAAACATATTATATTAAATTGCCTCAGTATTCCCTTATTTGTGGCAACAAATGCATAATAAGTGCATCAGTATCTAAGTTAGATATCTAGAATCAAATCTAGATAATTGATTTGGTTTTGTAAAGTTGATGCTTCATCGGACTATGCAGCTTTAACATTATTATTGTTAGTGAATCCTATACTACGACTGTTGCCAACAACCAGAAAGCAAATCTACTAGTACTACTAGTAGTAGTAGGGCCTACCTCGTGAGTGATAATACCGGACAATTATTGTTAAGGTCACCTAAAGTCATAGTTCCTCCTCAGAGCTCTGACCGTTTATGAATACATAACCCCAATGACTTAAAAATTGATACTTGCCGCTTCCTAACCCGCCGCTCGGCATTATTAGGGTAGGACAAGGACTGGTTGGCTCAGTGTCAGGATAATGTGACTGAGTGGGATATCAGGTCATGGTGCTGGCAGCCTGGTCTTCCAGTGGTGCAGCACTATAAAGTGCACACCATGAGTGCGTACTGTCACAAGTCAGTACCCGTCCTGATATGACCTTAGATATTGCTAGGACATAAAACAACAACAAACAAACAAATTTGTACGACTGATGTTCATGACATTTCTTCCTAGCCTGCACTCATGTGAACAAATTATACATTTTGTCCTGCGACTGGTAGCATGTTGTTGGTCCCTTATGTTCTATGTGTGGATTCTTCTGTCGCGTGCATCGATTTTTGCAATCTAAGCACATTTAGTATTTACAGGAGACCTAAGAGGTTGTACCTACATATACCGGCAGCCATTTTCTTATAATCACTACGTTTACTTAGTGCATTGACCAGTTACCAGGACGTGAAGCCCAAATCGGTCAAAGCGCAGGCTTCCTGTACTGAAGGTCATGAGTTTGAAATCCAGCTGAGTCAAAGCAATGACTTACTAAATTGATACTTTTCGCTACCTAGCCTTACACTTGATATTATTAGGAGACGACAAGGACTGGTTTGCTCTGTACCAGGATAATGTGACTGGGTGGGATATCGGGTCATGGTGTGGGCAGCCTGATCTCCCTGTGGGGCAGCACTATAAAGTCACCATAATGGTGCACAGTCACAAGTTAGTATCCATCCGGATATGACCTTAGCTGTTACTATCACATGAAGCCCACACAAAGACAACAAACTTGGTACCAACTATTAGTAGTATTACGTGTTGACACTGTTTCTAGGAGACGTTCGGTGTACCGGCTTGTTGGGGAAAAGCATCATTGACTTTCTCTTTGTTTTCTGACAATATTATAAGCGAACAGAAAAGCTGCCCAAACTGTCAGCTGAAGGGCAATGTCTTTACGTAACAATAGTATCTAAGCAATACGCTGAGCCCGCTGAGTACGCTGAGACCGCTGAGTACATGGAGAAGTCTCCTCCAATTCTCCCTACAGATTAAACGCTGCATGTGTCGGGTCCCATGGCAACTGTCGGAGTATGCTGATGCCACTGCGGCCGCGTCGTGCGTGCCTCAGGCATTCCGCGTGCCTTCATGGACGTGACAAGCAATGCCCTGTCGTCTCAATGGTGGCGGGAGGGGGGCGAGGGGGTGTGTGGGGGGTGTGTGTGGGGGGGGGGGGGGGGGGGGGGCTACCACACCTGTGGGGCCACAAGGGTGTAATTCCACCTTCCACATCTGAAAGTGAGCAGAGTGACCGTTGGCTCACGGTGTAGAGGAGGCGGGGAGGAGAGAATGTCCGCTTCGCAGTGAATGACATGGAAGTTAATGTGGTTAGAGAGAAACATTAAGGGGCTGCCGTTATTTATATCCACATAATCAATTATATAGTACATATGTATGGGCTGTATAATCTATTATGAGAATAGAAACAAGGTTTCTCGATCCTATACTATGCTATACTTAGTACAGTATAACCCCGTTAAAGCAAACTTGAAGAAACCCTAGAAATTTGTTTGGATTAACCGATCATTGGTTTAACAGAGCTTTGGCTTCGACTTTGGCTTCGACTTTGGCTTCGACTTTGGCTTTGGCTTTGGCAAAAATGTAGGTGCATTATGAATGTGATATACAATGTATGTGGACACTTTGATTATTGTTTTTTTATGTATCACAAATCCCACTTGTATTCCAGCTGTGTCAGGTCATTATAGCCTATAGACCCGCCTTTAACTTTAGGTCGGCAATTGGATATGTTGGTGAGGCAACATATGTAATTCGCGACAGTCGGACAAAGCGCACGAAGGTTGGCTTGGGTTGATCACATGACTTGAAACTTGCCTGCTCGTCACTTCTCCACCGGCGGTACTACAAGCAACACTGACTTCCCCGCCCACCCAACCTCTTGTTTAGATATAACAGCGGTAGGGGATTAAGTGCTGAGGGTGTGTAACTGATTCTTGATTGTGATTACCATGAGTGATATTTTGTAGGTCATTGAAGAATGTCAGTTGTATGCTTACGATCATGTGGTGTACCACGGTGCACTGTCACGGAAGCCAGGCTTCCAGTCGCCATGTCCCAGTGCCTGCTGTTCGTCCCCTTGTGACAGTGTCGGAGCTTGCCTCCTATGCGCCCCTGAGGCAGTGTCTGGTTGAGCTTTTCTTGAATTTGATGTCATAATCAATCAATTTTGATTATAAACTTGTTGTTTGTCCTTTGTACGAGTGGCGCGAATTAATATATCCCCGCCAGAAAATATATGCTCTTTCTCAAATACGTCAGTCTTATTATTATTCTCTTTACCTGGGGCCAACTGTTCATATATATATATGCTCTATAATCTATTATGGGAATATAAACACTATCATTCTTCAATTCACTCTATTATTACATACCATTTTCATCGGCGCTACTGCATGCCATCAGGTAACCTATGTAGTTACAGATTTGGCCACACCGGCGCCACTAGTCAGAGGGTCGGACACTTGTAGACCAGCTGTGTCTGGTCATTATCGCCCCCAAAACTACTCGAATGGTCAATTAATATATTCCTGCCAGAGAGAATACATACTCTTCTCAACCATGTCAGTCTTATTGTTGTTCTGTTTACTAGGGACCAACTGTTTAACGCAGTGAGAATCAAATGCAGGAAGAAAACCATGTAAATAGTAGATTTATTTTCCAAGATCATAAAACATACCACAAACAAAATAGGCATAAAAATATGGTTAAAACAAACTCGAAAGAGTTGTGGAAGGAGCAAAACTAAAGTAAGATCACATTCAGGAAAATGTATTATGGCAAACAAATTTAAGGACAAAATGAGTCTCTTTTAACAATCTGGTAATGATTTGGGGATGAAATCAAAATGACTGCATCACAACCTCTGTTACCAAAGTAGAATCCAAATGACTCCATCACATCCTCGCTACCAAGCATACCATCTCTAGCTGGCTGTAGGTACGGACATCTCACCAAAATATAGGGGCAGCACTATAAAGTCGTGAGCCACACACTGTCACAAGTAGGTACCCCTCCTGATATGACATTGGATGTTGCTAGTACCTAAAAACGCCAACAAGCAAGCAGATGGTTGCTATGGCTCCTATCCACGACACCACATCACAAATCCCAACAAGCAAGGAAATATCTGACACTGATCCTGTTCATGGCGCCACGGCACCTCACCTTGATTGGTTTTGACTTCCCAATTTCCCACCAGGTGGCGACACCGTCGTCTGGTCGTCCTCAGGGACCTGTGCCACAAGTCACCGTGGCCTTCACCCCTACGCACCCCAACACATGCCCTCCTGCCCCACCACCCGAAGTACACCATCAACGCCTACTGTTTCTATTCATAGGCAAATGTTGCAACCCACGCACACCCTATACACGTACAAGACATGCCCAATACACACCCTACACACACCATACACGCACCACACACACCCTGCACACACCCCACACATACCCTACACATACCCTACACATACCCTATACACACACTACAATACCGGACACACGCCGTACACACACCATACATGCACCACACACACCCTGCACACACCCCTACACATACCCTATACACGCACAACACATACCCAATACACAGCCTACACACCATACATGCACCACACACACCCTGCACACACCCCACACATACCCTACACATACCCTACACATACCCTATACACACACTCCAATACCGGACACACGCCGTACACACACCATACATGCACCACACACACCCTGCACACACCCCACACATACCCTACACATACCCGATACACGCACAAGACATACCCAATACGCACCCTACACACACCCTGCACACCCCACACATACCCTACACATGCCCTACACACCCTATACACACACTACAATACTCGACACACGCCCTACATGCACCATACATGCACCACACACACCCTGCACACACCCCACACATACCCTACACATACCCGATACACGCACAGCACATACCCGACACACGCCCTACACACACCATACACGCACCACACACATCCTGCATAGACCCCACACATTCCCTACACATACCCGACACATACCCTATACATGCCCTACACATACCTGGCACACACCCTACACACCATACACGCACCACACCCACCCTGCACACACCCCACACATTCCCTACACATACCCAACACATACCCTATACCCGCACCACACACACCATGTACACACTCCATACATACCCTACACATACCTTACACACACCCTACACACACCCTATACATGCACCACACGCACGCTGTGCACTCTCCAAACATACCCTACACATACCCTACACATACACTACACATACCTTACACACACCATACACACACCCTGTACACACACGCTGTACACGCACCACACACACCCTGTACACGCACTACAATACCCGACACACGCCCTACACACCATACACGCACCACACACACCCTGCACACACCCTGCACACACCCTGCACACACCCTATACACCCTGTACACGCACTACAACACCCTGCACACGCACTACAATATCCGACACACGCCCTACAAACCACACACGCACCACACACACCCTGTACACACTCCATACATACCCTACACATACCCTACACATACCTTACACACACCCTACACACCCTGTACACACACCACAGACACCCTGTACATGTACTACTACAATACCCAACACATGCCCTACACACCATACATGCACCATACACACCCTGTACACGTACCACACACACCCTGTACATGCACTACAAAACCCGACACATACGATACACACCATACACGCACCACACATACCCTGCACACACCCTACACACACCCTACACACACCCACACAGATGACTGGGCCACCACCTCTCCCTGTATGACTGTGTGCCTGCCACATACACACCTGGTGAACTACTATGCCCGTGTTGGTATAGTCGTTTGTATCTACGCATGCGCACTAGCTGCCAGTGTAGTTGGAAAGGAGGGTGTGTGGGTGGTTGGGGGTGGGGGTGGGGGGTCCAGGCCGGGCCAGGCCGCAGGTGTGTTGTCAGTCCCCATCACACCAGCGCGGCCATTGACACGGCCACCACCTCCCTCTCCCTCTCCCTCTCCCTCTCCCTCTCCCTCTCCCTCTCCCTCTCCCTCTCCCTCTCCCTCTCCCTCTCCCTCTCGCTCTCCCTCTCCCTCACCCTCTCCCTCCCTCACCCTCTCCCTCTCCCCCCTTCTCCCTCTCCTTTTCCCTCGACCTCTCCCTTTCTCTCCCCCCTCCCTCTCCCTCTCCCTTTCTCTCTCCATTACCCTCTCCCTCTTCCTCTCCTTGTCTCTTCCTCCCTCTCCCTCTCCCTCTCTCTCTCACTCCCCCTCCCTCTCCCTCTCCCTCTCCATCTCCCACTCCCTGTCCCTGTCCCTTTCCCTGCCCCTCTCCCTCTCCCTTTCCCTCCCCTCTCCCTCTCCGTCTCCCTGTCCCTGTCCCTCCCCCTCTCCCTCTCCCTCTCCCTCTTTCTCTCCCTTCCTCCTTCCTCTCTCCCTTACCCTCTCCCTCTTCCTCTCCTTGTCTCTCCCTCTCACTCTTCCTCTCGCTCTCCCTTTCTCTCTCCCTTACCCTCTCCCTCACCCTCACCCTGTCCCTTTCTCTCTCCGGGCCTGTTTCCCTTACCCTCACCTATCCCTCTCCCTCTCCCTCTCTCCCTCTCCCTCTCCCCCCGTCTCCCTCTTCCCACCGCTCCTTCTCCTCTACACGGTCAATAAATCAACGTAAGGTAGATTGGAATCATAAACCTTCAAAATATCGGGAAATCTCACAAATGGAGAGTAAATAACTGCAAAATACATTGGTTCAACTCATCATCATCATCATCGGTCATCATCATCAGCAGCAATCAGCAGCAGCTGCGAAGGTCATTGAGGCACCACAGAACACGTCACAACCAGTTTTCACTGTTCCCCATTGCCCTCTGGGACTTGCCAAGCTCCACACTTATTCATTCGCTGCTGTCCTCTTTCCACCTCTTCCTTTTGTCCGCCTTGTCTTCTTACCCCCTTTCACTGTGCCTTGCGACATGGTTTTGGCCAGACCTGATGAACGGTAAATAAATATGGCCTTACAGCTGCAGTCTGCGATTTTCTTCACGATTGCCAGGTTCAGTTCAAGTGCCATTTGTGCTTGGTTGGTAGGTTTTTGGAGTTTTACCTCCTGGCAACATCCAAGCTCATATCAGGACGAGTACCAACTTGTGATAGTGCACACTCATGGTGACTTTATAGTGCTGCCTCATTGGGAGACCAGGCCGCCAACACCATGACCTGATATTCCATTCAGTCACATTATGCCAACACTGAGCCAAATAGTCCTTGTGTGATCCTAATAATGCCAAGCGCCTGGCTAGAAAGTGACAAGTATCAATTTTTAAGTCATTGGTTTGACTCGGCCATGGTTTGTTCGAATCCCACGATCTACAAAAATGGTAGACAGACGCTCAACTCATTCAGCCATCCCGTCTGGTGCCCATTGGTAGAGGCAGCAGCCCTCTGCGGGTACCAGCGTGATGTCTTATTCAGACGCGTGCTGGATGCCGATAACGAGGCTGATTGGCGTGTCACGTGACCCCGAGAAACGCCAGTACAGCTGAACCCAGGCGTTCTTGGTTCATGGAACGCCTGGTGGAACGCCTGGCGGGACGCTGGTAGTAGCAGAGTGGATGCCATTAGTGGCGGGCTGCACAGCATGGGTACTACACGGGGATTTATCTGTTTGTTTATTTGTTTGTTTGGGGTTTAACATCCAGGCAACAGGGTAAAGTCATATCAAGATTGGTACTGACTTGTGGCAGTGCACACACTCACGGCTGACGACTTTATAGTGCTACCCCACCGGGCTACAATGACTAATGTTGTGGGTTGCAGCTCACTGTGAAGCATGCTCTGTGGAAACGGTCTTATATAAGATTTCCACCACCAACCTGCCCTCTGGTGACAGTATCAGGGAACTATTGTGAGTCGCTGCTCACTGTGCAGCATTCTCTGTGGGAAAGGTGTTATAGAGGATTTCCACAACTAGCCCACCCTCTGATGGAAATTACAAGAACTGATGTTGGTGGCAACACAGTGCACATGCCTGGGGGAAAAGGTCTCTAGGGCTGACATTAGGTGAATTCATTAAATGTAAACAAGCATGAATATGCCTCGGTGTTGAGATAAAAGTACCACAGGTGAACCTTCTTCAAAGAACAATCAAACACACAAGCACTGCTCTTATAAAACATTATTAACAAGGTCAAAGCAATATTGTCCTCGCATTGACACAGATATGTTTATTGTCAGTTCGTGTACAGAGCAGATCTAGCTAAATGTTTTGGTTTTGGAAATCTGATGCTTTCATCCATCTACGTAGTTTTAATAACACTGGCCATTTCGAGAATATTATGTTTGTTTCCCCTAAATAATCATATATCAAGTTGGATTGATTTATTGAAGATTTCCTTACCTTTTACCTCACCATTCATCTCCAACTTAACCCAAAAACTTTGACAGTCCAGATTGTTCGCCTCCCCTCACCCCTCGTCCCCCCCCCCCTCTCCCCCTCTCCCCCTCTCCCCCTCAGGCCGTGATTAACACCCGACAGTTTCGTCCGAGATCTGGGATAAGTCCTAAATTATCACAATCTTGTTTAAGGTGCAAGCAAAACCTACAACCCGTTTTATTATGGATAGTTAATAGGTGTGTATCTAACAGTTCACAGTATCTAGTAGCATGTATCTAATATTGTGTGTCTAGCAGTGTACATATAACAGGGTATGTCTAGCAGTGTGTATCTAACAGTGTATATATAACAGTGTGTATCTAGCAGTAGGCCTATGCATCTAACAGTATGTGTCTAGCAGTGTGTATCTAACAGTGTATATATAACATTGTGTATCTAGCAGTATACCTATGTATCTAAGAGTATGTGTCTAGCAGTGCATATATATTATAACATTATATATCCAGTCGAGTGCATTTTATAGTGTGTATCTAGTAGTATGTATCCACAAGTATCTATGTGTCAGTATGTATCTAGTAGTATTTATCTAGCAGTGTGTATCTAAAAGCATGTATCTAGGATATTGTGTTTAACAGTGTGTATCTAACAGTATGTATCTAGCAGTGTGTATGTAGTAATATGTATCTAGTGTATGTATCTTACTGTGTGTATATAGTAACATTATCTGGCAGTGTGTATCGAGCAGTACATAGGTAGCGATATCTATCCAGCAGTGTGTATATAGAAGTGGGTACATAACAGAGTGTATCTAGCAGTTGGTATCTATTAGTATGCATCTATTAGTATGTATCTATTAGTGTGCATATAACAGTATACAATAGTGATTATCTAACAATATATATCTAGCAGTATTCATATAGCAGTATGCATCTATCAGTGTGTATCTAGCAGTATATATCTAGCAGTATGTATCTTGCAGTATGTATCTAACAGTATATATCTAGCATCATGTATCTAGCAGTATGTACCAAGCAGTACATACCCAGCAGTATATATCTAGCAGTATATATCTGGCAGTATGTATCTAACAATATACATACCAGTGTGTATATAGCAGTATGTGTCTAGCAGTGTGTATCTAACAGTAGGTATCTGTTAATGTGTATCTAACGATGTGTATCAGTGTCTATCTATTAGTGTGTGTGTACCCAACAGCGTGTAACTGTGTTTATACCAGTATGTGGTTAGCAGTATCCAGCAGTCTAACAACATGTATTTAGCAGTGTGCATCTAGCAGTTTGTTTCTAACAATGTGTATCTAACAGCGTATATATATCAGTGTGTATCTAACAGTGTATATCTATAAGTGTGTATCTAACAGATTATATATATACAAGCTGCATCTGACAATGTGTATCTAAGAGTGTATATCTATCAGTGTGTATCTAACAGTGTATATCTATCAGTGTGTATCTAACAGTGTATATCTATGCAAACTGCATCTGGCCATGTGCATCTAACATCGCATATCTATCAGTATGTATCTAACATCGTATATCTATTAGTGTGTATTTAACAGTGTATATCTATACAAACTACATCTGGCCATGTGTATCTAATGGTGTATATATGTCAGTGTGTATCTAACAATGTATATCTATACAAACTGCATCTGGCTATGTGTCTCTAACAGCATATATCTATCAGTGTGTATCTAACACTGTATATCTATCAGTGTGTATCTAACAGCATATATCGGTGTGTATCTAACAGCGTATATCCATCAGTGTGTATATAACAGCATATATCTATCAGGGTGTATCTAACAGCATATATCTATCAATGTGTATCTAACAGCATCTAACGATACAGTGTGTATCTAACAGCGTATATCTATACAAACTGCATCTGATCATGTGCATCTAACATTGTATATCTATCATTGTGTATCTAACAATGTATATCTATACAAAGTGATTCTGGCCATGGGTATCTAACAGCGTATATCTATCAGTGTGTATCTGGCAATGTATATCTATACAAACTGCATCTGGCCATGTGTATCTAACATTGTATATCTATCAGTGTGTATCTAACAGCATTTGTCTATAGAAACTGCATCTGGCCATATGTATCTAACATTGTATATCTATCAGTGTGTACCTAACAGTGTATACCTATTAGTGTGTATTTAACAGCATATATCTATACAAACTACATCTGGCTGTGTGCATCTAACATCGTATATCTATCAGTGTGTATCTAACAGCGTATTTCTATTAGTGTGTATTTAACAGTGTATATCTATACAAACTACATCTAGCCACGTGTATCTAACATCATATATCTAACAGTGTGCATCCAGCAGTACCATCAATGATGCACCAACGATGCTCCATCTACCTCTCAACACTACTCTATCGATACAATAACCTGCTGAGCTCAGCAAAATTAGATTAATAGATGGCCGCAGGGTTCCCTTTTAGCGCCAGCCACGAACCACACACCACCAGTGCATAATTCACAACACCACAAGGAACTAGAGGTATGGGGACTTTATTTATCAAATAATTAGTTAAGAAGTCATTCAGTTCAGCAGTCAATTGATCAGCAGGTTCAGAGTTCGAAACCGGTGACCCTGGAACTCAAGGAAATAGAGCTCAGAGTTCGAGGGCCGGGTGAGTGTAGGGCTGGGTGGACGGCAAGAAAAATGTCTCAAGGTGTTGATGGTTGTGAAGGGTTGGAGGTGGCTGCATAGCTACTGGAAGTGACGTCAGGAGTTCATTGAGTACTCACCTGGGGAACTGGCAGTGGCGAAGGTGGCACCATCAAGCGAAATGTTTGATAGTCCAGCAGAGTGTCAACCGGAAGTGACAGAGGGTTCAGTGAGTACAGTACAGATGGCGCATGTGTAGCTCACTGAACTAAAGGTAGCAGCACGGTCAGATCCCTTGTAGCGTGCAAATTACTCATGTCGCCAAAGCAACATGACCAATGCGATTAAAGCCAGACACAAACCCACGGTTGTGATATTGCAGAGCAAGTGTCCTAAACATTGGACCACCTTGACTCTCAGATGCAATCATCCTACCTGTCTATGTAACTCACTGCTTATGAAATTAGGGCAGGCTACCTCACTCATCCATTTGGAATTGTACTAGTCTGCACTGACCTCTCACGCAAGAAGCCACATAGACAGCTGGGTGTGGATAGAGTGATGACATCACGAAGCCTAGGTGGTGTAATGGTTGGCATCATTGATCCAGAATGCGGGACAGAATCGTAAGTCTTTTAATACTTGCATGTAACAAAATAGTTTAATGTTGACGATTACATTATATTTGTACAGGCAATGCACTTACATATGATATACATGAGTCGGCCTCACGAAAATGGGCCAATTGGTGGTCAATTTAAGATGTCAGCATCGCAATTCTTAAAGTCTAGTGCATTTCTTTGTTTCACATTAAATTATCCTAGAAACAAATAAGGTCGTTTTATTTTCTCGACCTTTACACTCAGGATAAATTTAAGGACTTTCCAACACCTCTGTCTATGCTAAACTATAATTATACCGTTCGACGCCGACATCCAATGCTCGACGCTGACAACTTTAACAGCTGTCGGCGTCACAATTCTTAAAGTGTAGTGCATTTCTTTGTTTTATGTTTAAGTATCCTAGAATCAAATAAGGTTGTTGTATTTTCTCGACCTTTACATTCAGAATAAATTTAAGGACTTTCCAACACCTCAGTCAATGCTAACCTATAATTATACCGTTTGACGCCGACATCCAATGCTCGATGCTGACAACGTTCCCCAATTGGCCTATTTTCGTGAGCCTGACTCACATACAGATGACAGGTTCAGCAACAATACAGCATGTAGCTTGTACAGGATCCTGTTTATTGCAACAGTCCTGTATTGTTGTTTGAGTTTTACATCCTGGAAACATCTAGGGTCATATCAGGACAGGTACTGACTTATAGCAGTGCACACTCATGGCGACTTTATAGTGCTGACCCTATAGGAGAAGGCCACCAGCACCATGACCTGATATCCCACTCAGGAACATTATCCTGACACTGAGCCAACCAGTCCATGCCCTATCCCAATAATGCCGAGCGCCTGGCTAGGAAGCGACAAGTATCTGTCCTTGTACAGCATCCTTTAAATTGAAGCTGTACTGACACACAGTTCTAAAGAAGCTTGTCGAATAGGTTTTGTTTGGCTCATATTATAAGGATCTTGAAAGCGCATTTAAATTCTTCTCTGAACGGGTAGTTTTAGGATGCCTTGATCTTTTCTTATCCAGTACTGAGCCAGTTTTCCATCCTCTTAATCTGTATATCATCATAGATTGTCTTCCAAGTGGGAGCATAAAATATGGTCCATATGCTGCTCCATATTTCCGCATATCGCATGTCAGATGCCACATATTGCATGTCACATGATGCATGTTGCATGATGTGTGTTGCATGCCACACACCACATGTCACTTGTCACATATTGCATGTCACATGATGCATATCGCTTGATGCATGTTGCATGCCGCACACCACATGTCACTTGTCACATATTGCATGTCGCATGATGCATATCACTTGATGCATGTTGCATGCCGCACACCACATGTCACTTGTCACATATTGCATGTCGCATGATGGATATCACTTGATGCATGTCGCATGCCGCACACCACATGTCACTTGTCACATGTTGCATGTTGCATGATGCATATCGCTTGATGCATGTCGCATGCCACATACCACATGTCAGATGTCACATGTCACATATTTCATGATGCATGTCGCTTGATGCATGTTGCATGCCACATACCACATATCACATGTCACATTGTATAATGGCGAAAGCTCAAATCTGTGTCTGTGTAGGCAGGCTATAGTGAAATCAATACAGACAAAGAGAAAGGAAGAGTATAAAGTGTGAAAGAAGAGAGAGAGTCAAGCCCTCTGGTTTATTATTTATATGGTTACATGGGTTCATTGTAGAGTATCACTCCACCCTTTTCACCCAGTGGGAAACAAGCATTCTTAGCTCTACCAATAGGAATCAAGCATTCCTGGTCCCCATGGTTACCAGTGGTCTGCCCACCACCACCAAGCTGTGTGGCTCCCCTGGCCACCACCTGCGTTGAGCCTGAGTGTGGTGATCCTACCTAGCAGAGGGGGGAAGGGGTAGGCTCTGAGTGCCCCTTACACACAGCCCTGCCAGCACCACTATGTCTATTTACCTCTCAATCAAGCACCACCAGCACCTACATATACACATACATGCACCTGGTCACGTATACCCGATCAGTAATAGAACATTTGCATTCCCCCACCAATGCTGTAAATCAGAATATTTTACAACATGTTGCATGTTGCATCGTGCATATTACATGTCGCATGCCACACACCACATGATGCATGATGCATATCGAACGAGGCATGCATCATTTCATATAATGCATGTTGCATGACACATGACACATGATGCATATCACATGTCACATATTGCATGACACATGATGCATGCCACAGATCACATGACCGATGACACATATTGCTTGATGTATGATGCATGTCCCTTGTCACATGTCGCACATCGCATGTCGCATGACACATGTCATATGACGCATACCGCAGGATGCACAACACATGACGCACATCATATGATGCATGTCATATGATGCATACCGCAGGAAGCACGTCAGATGATGCACGTTGCTTGACGCATGTCATATGACGCATACTTCAGGACGCATACCACAGGAAGTATGACGCATGTTGCATGATGCATACCACAGACGCACGATGCACGTCGCATGTCGCACTGCTCCTTAATGGTGTTTTTGCCTTGAGCCGGGTACTTTGTGAGAAGTTCGCAGACTGATTGCTTTTAGTGCTCGCGGCCCCCGGGGTCTGCGCACAACGAACGCCGGCTGAGGCTTCCGTCTACTTCCGGCCACGGCTACCGGCGCCGGGCCCGATGCATGCCGGGCACCGCGCAGCCTGCTGCCACCGGGAAGGTTGAACAACAGACCCTTTTCACACGAGGCAGGGGTAGCGCGGTACCACCTGCGTTGTGGGTAGCACAAGACGGGATGGCTGAATGAGTTGAGCGTCCATCTCCCGTTTTGATCGTTCGTGGGATTCGAAGACATGGGTTAGAACCTGGGTCGAGTCAAAGCAATGACATAAAGATTGATACTTGTCGCTTCCTAGCCAGGTGCTCGGCATTATTACTGTTTTAGGATAGGGCAAGGACAGGTTGGCTCAGAGTCAGGATAATTTGACTGAGTAGATATCAGCTCATGGTGCCAGCAGTGTGGTCTCCCAGTGAGGCAGCACTATAAAGTCGTCATGAGTGCGCACTGTGACAAGTTAGGACCAGTCCTCATATGACCTTAGATGTTGCCCGGACAACCAACCAACTTAGCTGCTAACAGGAGTGCCACCAGTGGTTGAAATCCTCTATAGGACGTGTCCTATAGACCAAGTTGCACAATAAACTGCTACCTACATTACTTCTTCACACTGCCATCAGTGGGAGTGTTGTTGGTGATGGAAATCCTCTATAATACCTATTCAATAGAGCATACTACACTGTGAGTTGCTACCCACCACACTCAGAGGGCGGGTTTGTTGTAGAAATCTTCTATAAGACCTTTACCCATATAGCCTGCCGTGCTGTGAGCTATGACCTTACTACACTAGTACTTCGAAGTACCATCAGAGGGTGGGTTGGTGGTGGAAATCCAATATAATACTTATCGGATAGATCATGCTGCAGAGTGATCTGCTACAAACAACACTAGTTCTTCGCAGTACCATCAAAGGGCGGGTTGGTGATGGAAATCCTCTATACGAGGTATCACATAGAGCATGATGCAATATGAACTGCTAGCTACTACACTAGTTCCTCACACTGTCATCAGAGGGCGAGTTGGTTGTGGAAATCCTCTATGAGACCTATCTAATAGACTGCGCTGTGCAGTGAACTACTCATCATCATGCGGTCGGTCATGATGCGACAAAGACTGCTTTCATTACTTGACCTCCACTCTCCATTTAGCCATTTCATGAAAGCTGCCTGCAAAAGTGTGGCTGGCTTTTGCAAGTTACCAGCGGCACTTTCCTGCGGAGCAAATAGAGGTCTCACACCGGCAAGAACATGTCCAGACAGGCGCAAAACTACTACTACTACCTGCTATATTAGTTCCCCCAATGCCACCAGATACGTGTTGGCGGTGTAAATGGTATATTACCGTGTCTTGGAGCTGTAACCTGAGGCATGCAAAGTGCGTCTAAGTAGCCAAGATCTGAACAATAGAAGCCTCTGTGGGATCCACGTCATTGAGCCGAACGTGATTTGATTCAATCATGACAGAAACAACGAAGTGCATCTCAAGACCCAAAGCGCCTTGTATTTTTTTGCGGTGTTTCATGATGGCGTAATTGGTCTTTGGCACTCAACCCTGGATATTGTGTCTGTACACCAGGGAATAGTGTGTGTCGGGAGGGGGGGGGTTGTAAAGTCAATCGGATCCCACCCTACAGTTTGAGCTTACAAAGCTCCCAGTGGCAAGTGGCTGAGCTGCTCAGTGGGCGGAAGTGGGCTGGAAACCCGCTAGGTGGCGTGGTGGGTGGGTGGTACGCCGCCCACGCCACCATGCGTTGGGATGTGTAGCGCATTATGTGAGTATTATTGAGTATCGAGTGTAAACTTGTTGTTTGTTATCACGTTAACTAAT
The DNA here is from genome assembly GCA_030323885.1 of Branchipolynoe longqiensis. Lineage (NCBI taxonomy): Eukaryota > Metazoa > Annelida > Polychaeta > Phyllodocida > Polynoidae > Branchipolynoe > Branchipolynoe longqiensis. The sequence goes on along the minus strand of CM059186.1, from coordinate 9,546,493 downwards.
TAAGTGACCGGATGCTGAAGCTTCTATTGCATGCATTACTAAGTCCAATCTAATAAAGTATAATTAAAAGCCATATATATAATATATATAATTTATACATAATGTATCTATAATATAATTTGTGCTCTATAATCTATTATGGGAATAAAACAAGGACAGTACCACTCTTCAGTTCCCTCTGATATATGTACACTCACTATATACTATTTTATGTGCTCTATAATCTTTTATGGGAATAAAAACAAGGACACTACCACTCTTCAGTTCCCTCTGATATATGTACACTCACTATATACTATTTTATTTGCTCTATAATCTATTATGAGAATAAAATCAAGGACACTACCACTCTTCAGTTCCCTCTGACATATGTACACTCACTATATACTATTTTATGTGCTCTATAATCTTTTATGGGAATAAACACAAGGACAGTACCACTCTTCAGTTCCCTCTGATATATATACACTCACTATATACTATTTTATTTGCCCTAGTATATATTATGAGAATAAAATCAAGGACACTACCACTCTTCAGTTCCCTCTGATATATGTACACTCACTATATACTATTTTATGTGCTCTATAATATATTATGGGAATAAAAACAATGACACTACCACTCTTCAGTTCCCTCTGATATATGTACACTCACTATATACTATTTTATGTGCTCTATAATATATTATGGGAATAAAAACAAGGACACTACCACTCTTCAGTTCCCTCTGATATATGTACACTCACTATATACTATTTTATGTGCTCTATAATATATTATGAGAATAAAAACAAGGACACTGCCATTCTTTAGTTCCCTCTGGTATATATAAAGGCCGGCTACAGTACAAAGAACAAGAAACAAGGAAAGTAGTGGAATGAGTCGTCCGACGCGAGTGATGTTTTTAGGGTATGCAGGTACCGAGGAGCGCCGGAGGTGGCGCCACCAGTCATGAACATGAAGGACGCAGTACAGTATATCGTGTGATAATACTAATAATAAACACAATAATAATAAGGAATTAATTCCCATACTCGCTATATGCTATTTTCTAATCCAGTACGTAGTTCCAGAATTGACCACATCAGCGCCACCTGTGAGGGCCCTGCTTTATTCATATATTCCCGCCAGAAAATATGTTCCCTTTCTCAACCAAGTCACCCTTCTTGATATTCTGTTTACCTGCAGCCAACTGTTTATATAGTCATATATATTTATATATATATATATATATATGATTTTATACTGTACCATTGACATTACAACCTTCACATAATTAGGATATTAGCGTTATTATATATATATGCTGTAAGCCATTATGCAAGTATAATATGGCCAGAAACTTCCATCTGCTGCTCCTCAGGCCTTTCTCCTCCCTCAGGCATCAACTGGAGGAGGCTTGATCTAGTAATCTACTGTTCCAGCCTTGGCAGCTTCAGATCCGCTTGGAGGCGCCAACTGTCTATTCACACATCAAATGTCTCACGTTAACACTCACTGTGCGGCTGGCTTTGGTCTATATTAGGGAAGCAGCATTAGTTCCTCTTGTCAGAGATTGTAATTCTTACCCACTATCATATGTTATGCTTATTTATTTATGGAGGAAAAATATTATATGTAATGCATAAGCATTATACAAGTATAATTAATCAGAAGTCATCTACTGTAGTGTTATTATTGTTGTCATCGACTATGCAACCTCAGGTTGATTGTGGCGCCACCTGTATTTAGACATGGGAACTAGTCTGGCCACACGCCCTCACTCTGCCCGCGATTCATATATTGCCTCCATTAAGGTAAATTATTGCCAACTATGTCAATCTTAGTGAGTATTGTCCTATCATCAATGAATCATCAGTTTATCGTTAATTTTTCATCAGTTTAGCATTAGTTTATTACCAGCCTCTCATCAGTCTCTCATCAATCTCTCATCAGTTTATCATCAGTTTATTATCAATTTGTCATCAGTTCATTATCAGTTTACCATCCGTGTATCGTCAGTTTAACGTCAGTTTAGCATCAGTTTATCACCAGATTATCATCAATGTATCACTAATATCTCACCAGTTTATCATTAGTTTATCATTAGTGTATCATCAGTTTATCATCCGTTTATCATCAGCTTATCGTCAGTGTATCATTAGTTTATCATCGTGTATCATCAGCTTATCGTCAGTTTATTGTCAGTTTGTCGTCAGTGTAGCATTCGTTTATCATCAGTAGTCAGTTTGTCATCAGTTTATCATCAGCTTAGCATCAGATTCGCATAATATCATCAGCAGTTTATCATCAATATATAATCGGTTTGCCATCAGTCTCTCATCAATCTACCAGCAGTTTATCAGCAGTTTATCATCAGTTTATCATCAAATTATTATAGGGTTTTCATCAGTTTATCATCAGGTTAATGTGGTATAAAAATAATCCGACGAAATGAAGGACCCGACACGCAGTTCTCTCATCATTCTAGTTGAATAAAACGTCCACCCCTACCCACATTGGGGGTGATTGACAGCTATGTCTAAAACCGAGCAAAGACGATTCCATCCCAATCCCCTTTAATCGGAAAGAAAATCGATCCAGTGTGTTAGTTAATAATGTACCCACCAGGTGGCACTAACTCAATTATTCCCAACACAACCAATATGATTCCGATTCCCTCTATGTGAAGGAATCTGGGATATTCTCTACGATTCTCAGGCCTCTCTCCTCCCTCATCTGTCCATCATCTTCGCCCCTCTCCCCC